>OY744604.1:36372449-36444949 GCA_963556255.1 Allolobophora icterica
GTGCGTTGTATTAAGCCACTTGAGACTCAAAACACGTATACATAGATGACGCATGTAAATACATCAGCTTGATAGCCAGAAGGAATGAATAGCTTCGCATTGTGATACTACAATTGGTGCGAATACTTATTTCAATTCTCCAATGAAGTAATATCACTTTTCTACTCAATGAACTCCTAGATTGTCCTGATAAAGCTTACGTGTAATATAATTTACGGTTTGTTTTGCATGCATGCAGCTGTTATGGTGGTAGGCCTGAGCTCTAAGTAACATCCTTTACATCATAATAAAATAATTCTCTTGAACTGAGACATAATTAGTGTAATAATAATACCAAGAGTCCAAGAGTAAGTAAAAGGAAGAGGATGTAGCACCTTACCAGTATATCGTACAATGCCATGATTGCACATACGAGTTCATAACCGACTGTAAGTGGACAAAGTAACATAGAGTCATTTCCACTCAGTTCAAGGGTAATAATAATGTTCAATGAACTTAAACTTGGAAGTTCACGGGTCTTTTGACGTATTGTCATTTCTCGCAAACGATAGGCCCTATGGCGGTCCACCTACGCATTATTTTATGACTATGTAAAGCGCCCATGACATTGCTTTTGCCTTAGAAAGGTGCTGTATTAGTTGTCTTCTTTATATTACATTACATTCTAAGACGTCGCTCGTATAGAACTATTAGGCCCTATAATCGATGAATGCACATCAACAAATAGAGCTAACATTACAAACAGCAATGAGTTACGTTTCAAATTTAATATAGGCACATTTCAAACTGGTGAATAAGAAATTATTTCATATTTCGTCGCGTATCATTTCTAATTTAGACATGGTTCTGGAAAATTTCATACTGATTTGGATTGTAACTAAAGTTCTCTAACAAGGTTTTTGCTACGAGAATACTCATGAAATGATGAATATCTCTTAAGTCAAAATGTTGAGTAGATTCATTCGACTGGGAATCTTCCTGCCTCTTGCTTGTCGTTACAGGAAATTAAACTGGGAAGGTTCCCGGACTAAATGAGCTAAATAGATCACCGTCACATGGTATGAAGCGCAATTTGATGCTTTCACTCTCCTGTCTTCTGGTAGGGATTTGTGGTCCCACCTAATGAAAATGTAATACCAGAAGCAATTATAATCAGATGCCATATTTAAATAAAAGCAGTTACAATAATTATAAATGTTGATTAGAATTACTGTTTTATATATAAAGCACACGTAAAGCATGTTTATATTAGTGACTAACCGGCTCAACAATCGTAACGAGAAAAGTTGGAATTTAAATCTAACTATAAACGGCTTTGTGTAAAGAACATGCCACTGAGCGAGTCCTATTCGCACAGTTGCTACACGCCATGTACGTGTGTAATATTGTGTAAGTATGCATGCATGCATGTAGTTTAAGGAGTCCGTCTTGTTAATCACTTATTGTTTTAGAAGAGGTACTCACGATAAAACTAAGCACACACACATACAGGCACACATACTATATACATAAACATCTGTGGCCAGCACAGGGAGATAGCATACATATACACACGTGCAAGCACATATACAAACACAGGTACAAGCACACATTAAAACACGCAAACAAATATAGATACACATGCGGAGCTGGTACACGTAGAAGCACACGTATAAACACGTACCAGCACTACCACTACTGCCACTACTACACAGTCTACACTACTAGTAGTACTACTACTGTAGTAGTCTACTACCCCAGTGCTGCCAGTACTGATGCTGCTACTGCTGGTGCTGCTGTTTTACCTTGACTGGCCACACTGTATTTCTTCTGTTTGAAAAGTCTAACGTGTTTTGTTCATTGGACCGTGAAACGGTGATACGAATTATTTGGCTTCGTTTGTTGACTAAATTATACATTCTAGGCCCGTTCTGATATGAATTAATAGAAGCTGATTAGAGGAGAGACTGGACGCGTTCGACTTGAGTCTAGTCACCGTCAATTTATCCGTCGAATACTCCGCCGTTTACTTGTCAAAAGTAACAGCACATTCATTTTGGATATCCGTACACTGGCTGGCTGGATGAATGGCTGGCTGGCTGGATGGTTGGATAGATGGATGGCTGGATGGATGGATGTCTAACTGAATGACTGAGTACTGGGTGATTGATCGGCTGACTGAATACTTACTTATTTACTGAGTAACTGACTGAGATTGACTGGTTTATTGACTGACCGATTGACTGACTGACTGACTTAATGACTGACGGACTGACCAGTAACCACGGACTGACACACAGAGAGACTGACCAAGTTTCGTGTCGACTGGTTTCTCAATAGATGCATGGGGTCGATACAGCTTTGGAGCGGTTAACACCCGTTTACTGCGCATTGCACTGGTTCCCATTTCCATCATTGACTCCAGGACCGCAGTCTTATTCAGACACTCTCCGTTTTTACAGATCTATACAGCCAATGTAATGTAATGTACTGCAGTAATGCGGGATAATGTTATAAGGAAGGTAAGGTAATACAATGGTTATGTAAGACGGTGCAAGGTATGGCATGGAAAGATGGGAAAAGTGGGGTATACGTAATAGTAGGCTAAAGTATGGTAGGGTTAGGTGGTAAGGTAAGGTAGGGTAAGAGAGTGAAAAGAAAATCAAATCAGATTTTAACAATAGATTAAATAGATAAGCTTCAAATCGGTCTTTCTATGTAATGTTGCCAAAATAATGTTTCCGTTGTACATTAATAACTATTTCAAACTGGGATTATCTGTTCATTGGGAAGGGGGACGTAACGTAATGGATAACACATTGGCGTGAAGAGAAGTAGGTAACAAAATCAATTCCCGTAGACCCCGCAATGTTTATTCAGCCTTACACTCGCTAGGTGGCGGCAGTGGTTAAATTAATAGTAGGCTGTGATGGCGCCCTGTGGGCTGCCGTATAAACAGTTTTATTCGACTCCTGTAAAATTGTTATTATGTGCTTCTACTGTATGTAAGGCGCCCTGTGTGGCTGCCATTTCTACTATATATATGTTCACTGTACAGCGTAGTACGGTTAGCAGGCGCTTAAAAGAGAAAAGATTATTATAATATTATTATTATCATACTCGAAATGCATGCAAGTATCGTCCTGACTCAGATCAAAGGTATATGGTTTTCTATCAAATGTCAGGCCCCAATTGTGTGGAATTATTTACTTTTAAATCTAGCCTCTGTACTGTCGATTTGTCGTTTAAAAGCTTATTAAAGACTCACTTAATCAATGAAAGGATATTGTAATAGAATCTTTGTACCGACAATAACTATCTTACATATACGTTAGTTTTTTACTTATGGACTGGTTTGACGCTGAGTTAAGATTCTTGATAGATAAGAATATCCTATAAACTAATAGTGTATAATAATCTTCCGTTCCATCTGCGATCTTTATCTGGTGCCCCGGGTAGCGGAACTTGTCTCTTGGTGTTACCTATTATGATGCTCAGCCAGTTAATCTATATAGTGTGTGTCGATAGCTTTAACTGTGTAAATGGATAGATTGATTGATTGATTGAAATTATGGTAGGCTATGATAAAGTAAGATAAGGTATTGCAAGGTTGGGTAAGTTAGGGCAAGTTAGGGTAAGATTGAGAAGCCTATTGTATGGGAAGGTAAGAATAAATTGTATGGTATGGTGAAGAAAAGTAGGGTAGGTAAAATACGTTAGTTACGATAATTTCAGGTAAAGTAAGAAAAGATCGATAAGGTCGGCTGTTGTAAGGTTATGTACCTTATTGGTTTACTCCTCACGGTCCTCACCAACTTTAATAAGTGGACTGACCTTTCCATCAGCACACGGAGTTCCAAGGACGGGATTCAGCAGAGCGTATTCGACGCAGCTTCCGTTTTTGCCTGGCCTCAGACACGACAGAATGGTGCAGACTTCCTCCGGAGACTTCGACACATTCTGCTGGGCAAAGATTCGGTAAGTTGAGGCAATGCAAGTTCAGGTAAGATCAGATATGAGATGGTAAAGTAAGGTGAGGGTAACCGGGCAATTCGGCGCCGGACAATTCAGCGCGGATAATTCGACGCGAATGTAAGTCGCACCAAATAATCGTTTTCTGACCTCCATCTGGTTGGTTGGCAACCATTTAGTGTATTCATTGATCGATTGATTAATTGATTGATTGATTGATTGTTATTTATCACTCTGTGAACTTACAATTTTAAATAAAATGCAAGTCGCACCAAACAATCGTTCTCTGATATTCAAGGGTTGGAATAATGCATTTGTACCGTCAGTTCAAATCACTCATCCAACTCTGCCGCGATTCAAACTGCAGGTGAATATCCTTCTCTGAGAAAGAAGAAATATAGGCATCAGAATCGGCGGTTGCGGAGTGTGGTCTTATATTACGGAAACCGCGCATACATTGTTTACTTGCGCGGATGCAATCAAAACATTAACTTTACTTATTAGATTAAATTAATTACATAAATCTTCATTTTTCAGAAAACGCTTGGACAACTTTTTAAACTTTTCATTCGTGACTTTTTTTATTATGCAAAATAGTGTGGTCTTAGATTACCTGTTAGATTACCTGTTGTAATATGATTGGATTTCATTGCAATTTAACTTTTAATAAAATTGTAAATATTCTCCTAATTGTCCGCGCTGGTTTGTCCGGCGCTGAATTGCCCAAGAACCAAGGTGAGATAAGGTATGCAACTAATTCTCCTAGACACACCAGAACTACAGCAAGGAAAGGTAATATAATATAAGCTAAGGCAAGGTAAAGTGAGATGGCAAGGCAAGATTAGATAAAGTAAAGTATGGTATAGTAAGGCAGGGCAAAGCAAGGTAAGGTCGGATGAGCTAAAGTAAGGTAAGGTAAGGTGAGAAAAAGTAAGGCGAAGTGAGGGAGGTAAGGTAAGGTACGGTGAGATACGTTAATGTAATGCTATGTCGAATGGGTAGTTTTTGAATGCAGTATTTGCTGAGAAGCAACCACCGATTAATGAATTGCTCAACGACTTATAACGGTGCTATAGAAGTTATAGATTATAGATTATGACTACAATCCACCAACACAACTTTACTTTTCCTGGGCCACACTAGTTAGTCAGTATTCGTGTACAATCATTAACCCTACACAGCAACAGTAAAGCACAGTAATTTGCCTACTCTCGTAATAATAATTATTTATAATGAAGAGCAATAGCGTAGATAATGTAAGGGGTATGCTAAAAAAAATCACATATCCTGCCTGATTTTTCGTGTACTGGGATTGACAGAATTAAGGGAGAACTAATGAGATATTCATATGCACTGTGTTTATTATACACCGGATGTGTTTGAATAGGCTTACGTCGCAGTGACCCGAGTCTTGACCCAAGGCGTCTTTGCACTGATCATCAGGTGAGACAACCTGACCTGGAAGAACGGATATCTTGTCAGCGACACTATCGAACAGACACGCTACGTTCCCAGAGCTACAATCCATCAACACAACTTTACTTTCCCAGGGCCACAATAATAAGTCAGTATTCGTGTCCTATCGTTAACCTTAAATAGCAACAGTAAAGCACAGTAATAGGCCCTAATCTCGTGATGTTTAAATGTAAACACTGAACTTTCCTTAAACTTAAAAGGGAAGTGAATGAAAGGCAAGGCAGGAAATGACAAGACGTAGGAATGGTGGAGATTGGGGTAGGATAGGGCAGTGTATGGTACGGCAGGGTAAGGTATGGTTGGGTGTGGTTGTGTAGGGCAGGGTAGTGTAGTGTAGAGTGGTATAGGGATGGTAGAGTTGGATAGGGTAGGGCAGGTATAGGTACGGTATGGTAGGATGAGGTATGGCAGCGTACGGTAAGATAGGGTAAGGTAGGGTAGAGTACGGCATGGTAAGGTGGGTGTCGTATGTTAAATAGTGTATGGTAGGGTAATAATGGGAAAGCAAGGAAATGGTAGGGGAGGCAATGAGGCATGGATAAAAAAGATGGATTGAATAGTTAAAGCTTACCTGAGTACAGACTTTATTTGGCGAATGGTGCACGGAGAGAATAGAAAGAAGTTCTTAAGGACTTCCTTGTCAAGTAATTTTCTCGGCGACATAATGAAACTCTGATTCGCGGAACAATTTCCGTTCGAACCCTCACCGTCATGGACCGCACCGAAGCTACAATTGCATTTAAATCCAACTAATAAAGCAATAGACTACTTAGCATAAAAATACATATAAAGCGCTGCTTTACATACCTTCGAAAGTTTATGACTTCGTTGTGAACATATAGCAATGGAGCAATGCGAACAATGTGTCATTTCAGAGTTATGATAAACATTGAGGCTTTTGTAACAGTACTGCTAGCTTTTAGATAATTGATATGATGTCATAATATTGCGTTTAGAAGATATAAAGAGATTTCCTTAGATAACCTCAGAGTTAATCCAGTTGAGGTCAGAATTTGACCCACGTAGGGTGAAAGCGCAAAGCGTATCATGGAGCTTTCGATGGCGTATGAAATAGAACGGCGACTATAAGAGGTTAGCATTAGGATGGTAGAAGTATTGGCTTGTTGCTACTGCAATTTTTAAGAAATAAAGGGATTTCATTATATCACACGCGTTTCCCTGCTATTTTGATCCGAAAAGAGCGAGGTGGGATGAAGCCGCCAGGAATTTCCAATCTTAATAATAATCAGATGTGATAATGAGTACATAAGTAAGTAGCCTTTTAATAATGCAAGACATTTTACAAAATAGACAATTTTCGTAAATTATTACTGTGGCTGGATTAGGAATAGCCAAAGACGGCCCTACAGCTGCTAGCAGTTAATAAAAGCGCTTCTGACGCTCGCTTCATGATTGTTACCCGATCGAAGAATGGGAAGTTCATTGATAGCCAATGCTGCAAAGTTCGAAGTATTCGAAGTATAGTACCAGATAAGACTATATACAGCCACGATATTCTTTACAACAGAGGTTGTGTTGCCTGAATCTTTAATAGTCCAGTTCTGAAGGCTCACAGAAGAAGCATGAGGAAATCCCTGAATGTTCGTTTTTAGTCGTTAAAAGACCTTGGCGTATGTCATGCGATGATGATTATAGGTGGTTATCCAAAAATTCCGGGCTCTTGACTCGGCAAGCATCACAAAAGCGGATGAAATATATATACGAGAAATAAAAGAGATATTTTCAAGCAAACGGCTTAAAACCCAACAAAAGTACATATTCGTCAAGAATGAAATTTGTCGGCCACCGGTTCTTTCGCCAGTGAGATCTCCGGACATACAATGCAATGGAATGCATTAGACTCAATTTGAAGAAGAATATCTTAGGATAGTCTTCTTCTCCAATTTTCTCGCTATTCAAACTCCTATGGTCGTTTCGCACGTGACTAAAAGGCGCCATGGAAGTCAAAGTCAAATTGGTGATGAATTCATGATGAATTGAAACTTGCCCATGTCCTAGTTCATGAGCGGCTGTGTCGGCCGATGATAGTCCGCCATCTTCCCTAATTAAAGAACTCGCATATCCATCCGCCGTCCTGCAATTTGTTCCCAGGAACCCCAATCCTATCAAACGAATCAAAGCGCCACTCGACTCAATATCACCATTATCATTATTATCAATCAATCAATCTTTATTGAACCATGAACAGTGCAAGTGACAGCAAAGAAAAAACATTAAACCATACATTGTTATAGTCAGAGCAAGTGACAACAAGGAAAACATTATGCCATTGTTATAGTCAGCACTGAACAAAGAGCAAGGGGACCCAAAAGGGGCGCAGACCCCGCTAACTTCGGGTAAACCATATTCGAATTACATGATGATGACGGATAAAATATTATTAGAGGTAACACATAGTTAAAATCATAAAACGAAAAAAAAGAACAATAATGCATGTTAATCATAATGCAAGTTAAACATAGCGAAAGATTAGTTTAACAACATTACATCAGTAATATTATCACGAATCAGGCAGAATCATCTAACTTTAATTAATTGTATATATTTCTTCACTAGGCACCAGTGGGAGCTTTGATATATTTTTTAGATATAATCTATCCTTCTTCCTACATGATTTTAAGAATCCCTTGGTCATCCATGGTTTACACGGAGTAGACTTTTATGTGTATGAGTGACCAGAGGAAATAAAGTTTCATAATGCTCTTTATATTTTGATAGGAATGAGTCATAGGCAAGTTCAGGGTTATTATTCTCAACAGTAATTTTTATAGGCGACCAATCAAGTGTAGAGAGGGAATCAATTAAACTGGTTCAGTAGTTGATCATTTTATGACCCGGAAAGTGGCATTGGTTTTCCCAGTCGTCAACAGTTTTCCATCTCCAACCCAGACTATTATTGAAAGTGATCTGACATATATCCGTGACCAATGCCAATGGTTCTACAATGTTTTGCCAACAATTTGTGAAAATATTATCTATAAGGGCAGAGGTGAATTCCGTTATCCTCGTAGGACAACGAGGACCGGAAGAAAATGAAAATACGTCATGACATTGAGAAAGTCCTGAGTTAGCAAGTGATCATGGTCTATCTTAGTAAATTTATATTAAAATCACCAAGGCGCAGTACTGGTTTAGTTTTCTTAGTATTGGAAGTAGTAAGCTTATATCGGCATTGAAGGCATCTAAGGGTTGGGCCCCCCGATACATTAACCCACCACAAGGTCAGGCCCACTAACTTGGGGGTACAGTTATAAATTACCCCTCGTAAGAAAGTATAGGCCCTATTAGAGGAATCATTATAATCAAGTTTCTGGAATGTAATCACATCTTTTATAAATAGTCCCACACCCCTCCTCTATGAGTAATTCTCGGCTTGCTAATAAATTTATAGCCAGGGAGAATTAAATTATTATCAACCAAATTGTCCAACCATGTCTCTGATACTGCCCGTATGTCAACAGGGGCCCGAAACAGCCATAGTTGTATTTCCTGTATTTTAGACGCTATACGTCTACAGTTTATGTGCATTACAGATGACATGTTGCTATACTTTCCAAACTTATTTGGGAAGGAGTAATGTATAGAGCCTGGTCGTGATTCTCATTGTATTAATTACTATCTGGATCTATTTCTTCCTTATTGAGGAGGTGCTTGCGATTAAGAGCATATGAATATTACTTTACTTGTCATTTTTTGTTATGATTAAATTGTTTTTGTTTTTTTATTTTCTCATAAAGCCTAAAGATAGTTTAGAGGCCAGCGACTGTTCTGCCTAGGGACACGGAATTTCTGTCGGCGTGTCTGTTCAACAGTCATCCTTGGCTAAGCTATGACATTGATGAATGTAGTTACAGTTGCTACCCTTTAAGGTAGGGCGAGTAATGATCGACTCAAATTTGAGAACTGGAAGAAACCAGAACGTCTCATGAAACACTCTAGAAGCAGTCACCAACTCACCATCAGCTGGCAATGACAAAATGGTTGGGTTACCGTGCGAACAAAACACGACAAATATCCGTTCTTGCGCAGTTCAACAATGAACTGGAGCTAGTGAAGTAAAATCGCGACTACCTGCGAGTGATTATTTAGTGGGGAGAGAGACTCAATAATCTTGCGATTATCAACTGCAGATGAATGACATTATTGAGACTTTTGGTAGACGAAAGAACAGAAAAGCTGTTCTAGAGAGACTTGACGTCAGTGACTATAAATGCACGACGCCAATTATTCGGGAATTTTTTTTGAGGCAGAAATAAAAAGAATGCAGTCTTACAATTCTACATAATGGAAGGGAAAAGAAGGCGTATAATAATCTCCCGTCTCCCACGCTTTTTCCATGTTTCCACATTCATGTTTGAACATCTTCACTGGCTTCCTCCTACTGCCCGAATCCAACTAAAGGTACTAATCTTTATTTGCCGAGCTTACCTGGGACTTGCTCCTAAATACCTCTGAGACTCAATAGGTAAACGCCTCAGCTAGCACCCTTCGCCCTCTTTGTTCCTCTGACCGACTTGACTTATTTGTTCACCGAGTGAGAACGGCGATGGCCCAGTCTCGTTCAACTGTATTGGCCCTTCGTTGTGGAATCAGCTCCCTCTTTCGGTCTGGGTGGTACTGCTATCTGCTTTTTCATCGACAGCGTTTCGTTTTCTTAAAACTATCCTTAATTCCCGAGGACTTTCGCACTGATTGGTGGGCACTGGGTAGAGGGGCTTTGTAAGCTTTGAAATACAATACAATACAAAAGAATCGAAGTCCCTGACCTGCAAAGTGCTGTCCATTTTTCATCAAAAAATACCTGTTAACGTAGTCGAACAACAACAACAACAACAAAATCAGTTGTACTTGATAGTAGGACTGTACCGAATATTCGCTACGTATTCGCTTCGGGGCCGAATAGTGGGCCAAATAGCTATTCGGTATTCGGCCGAATAGTAGCGGTCGGACCGAATACGAATAGTGGTCACGTGACATCTGTTTCTGCATATGCGGCTCCTAGAGCGAGTGGAGTGAACGTTAAGTAAGTGACAATTTCTAAGTTTACATGTAGTTAAATTAGTTCCATTCCTAGTTTATTCTGGCAGAAGGACGCAAAAATTACATTTAGTTAACTGTTTACTTTTAGTTTATATATTAAATTTACTGAAGTGAAACTTTTGCTTACATTTGAAATTTTGAATGTTGTCGGTAGACCTATTTGTACACTATTCGTGTTCGTATTCGTATTCGGCCGACTAGTTGGTCCAATTATTCGTATTCGGCCGAATAGTGATAATCACCTACTCGGTACAGCCCTACTTGATAGCTGTTTATTACAGCCAAAGGTGAATTCAATTCAAATACCTCCACATCGACATTTCTAAATGAAAATAAGGCTACAATAAAACTTACATTGCGACTTGCCTAAATTTCTATTACATTAGGTTACGTTAATACCTACATTACGCATTATCTAGATAATTATAGCCAGTTCAGTTATAATGCGTGTACCGACCGCACACTGTCTGTGGGAAGATCAGGCGGCCACCCACTTTCATATGCCGATTTCACGAAAAAATGAAGTCACTAACACGTCATAACCAGGCAAGAGAATAACCGATACGTCAAAAGTCCGCATCTGGTTACCTAGGTCGACTCGTACGATTCGAAAACGATTATGCCGACTCCATATACCAATCCCTAGTCTATGTGCTGGATTTAGTTTTTGTTTCACTACTAATTTACAGCGTTTTGAGCGACCTTCGTTGACTTTTATCTTAACATTCTGTGATTGGTATGGTTCACCAACAGCTTGAAGGGGGACAGGTTTCGAACTGAAAGACAAATCTCAGACCCACAGAATTGATTATTTCGTCCACGTCGGGAAACCTTGGACCTGGTGGAGCAAGGGCGAGGAGAGTCTTTAGTGCGGCACCTACCGTCATTTACAGAATGTATCCACTGTCTACAGTTCGGCGGGAAACGAGTAAGTTTCCAATGTGTATCTGGGGTTCGAGAGATATCCGGGCACCGCGTCGTCTTCCATCTGCGAGGGACTTTTGGACGGTGAGATAACCGCGAACCATCGCTATGCATATTTCAACAGATTTACACTACTCAGAAAAGTCGGGCGTATGGTTGATGACCTTTTTTGGGGAATTCGTCTCTCAAAAAAGTTGATGACTTTTTTAGGAATTCATCTCCCAAAAAAAGTTGATGACCTTTTTTAGGAATTCAAAAAATTTGATGACCTTTGTTGGGAATTTGATGCCTTTTGGGGGATTTCTTCTTAGGAACCGACAAAGCATTTTACTAATTTTACTACTGGGACAAATCTTAAAACTCATGCAACATTTGTCCCACTAGTTATAGTTTAAACTTACATTGCCTGGGACAAATCAGCCTAACTACTGGGACAAATCCTAAGACTACTGGGACATTTGTCCCACTAGTTATACAGTTAAAATATGCCCTGAACCACCGGTGGCGAATCACATCGCCTGTTGATGTTCCTCATCCTCAATTTTGCATGCTTCAGAAACTCTGAACTTGCTGCTATCTGTGTGTATTCTAGATGAGAATCTGTTGGGTTCTATTTGAGTGCGCGATCCTGTCTCTGACTACTTCTCTAGTTGTCTAAGCAATGTTTCCTAAGCAATGTTTCCGGCCGGAAGATGCAGATTCGGATCCCAGACAGAGCTCTAAAGACAGAACTCTCTCCCTTAATCAAGCGTCAAAGTTGACCTGCCTCGGAGAGATCCGGAGAAACACTACTGAACGGCCATTTCACGTCCAGAGCAAAATAGGCAGTGATGTAGATGGCTTCTAGTGCTTACTGGGCTGGAGTCACCCCGCCTAGCGAAGTCAGGTCTCAACCCAACCTCCATAACATTATATTATTAGTATATAACATTAGACTACAGTAGGCGTGAATAATAGGGATCTAGAGTTTTGCATACAAACCAAGTGAAAGCCATAGCGTGATCGAACTTTGGAAGGTTTCGGTGTTCCTCCATCAACCACTCCTTGAACTTGTCGAGACTGACATAGGGGTCAATAGCCTTACTGCGGTTGAACTGATGAACGTAGTTCTCGGACCATGGAGAGTCAGACCGATTCTGAAAATCGCACCAATGGTCAGAGGGTAATTGGGATATGGTCTGAACAAGTGAGGTGTAGTACCTCTTCCTCTGCTAATGATATATCAAGCACTCCATGTAATAACCTTGGACGAGTTGTTCGTGTATACTTGAATGAGACTAAGATTCATAGTTGATGCCGGACGTGTACCGCGTGGAACAAAGAAAATATAATAGACATATAGATAAATAAATTATTTCAGGGATCAGTGTCCTCTAACTCTCTTTTATTTAATGGACGAATCCTCAAAAAACAGGGTCTGGACAATGATGAATTGCGGTTTTCATTTAGTAAAGTAGGGTACTGTAAATCAGGATGAACCCTCATCAGAAAAGTTGTCATGAAAGAGGAATTTATTAATTTGGTCGATGTTTGCAGATAAACATTTCATTCTCATCGATATATTACATCATTTAGTCCGATAAGGAACGCCATCAAGAGGTGTTTTAAGGCGCTATATAAATGTCTAGATAACCAATCGACTGTAATTAATTGCTCTCTAAACATCTCTTAAAGCGTAGACAGCCTCAACACCTCATGTTGATGTCTAGTTAATTCATCGACAATCAATCAAATCAATCAATCAAAAGCCGTTTATTAGAACACAGCCATGGCATTACAATAACAACTAATTACAAACATTTTCGAGGAACTACAAGGCGAGTGTTTTTAATAGGATGCCCCTAAGGGCAGGTCCCGCTATTTGGGGCACCCAAGTTGTTCTCGGGCAGAACGGAACTTTGTGTACAATTATACAGGTTAAAGGTTTGTAAAAATCTTAACTAAATGCAAAAGCCAAAATTCAGAAAAACAAAAGAGATACAAGCAGCAACTAAGTAGTCAAACATGTACCAAATATCTATATGTAGACATTTAATAAAGACATTTGATTTATAATATAGGACTTTATTACAGCTTCAAACCGACTAATAGATAATACCGAGGTTAACTCATTGGGTAGAGTATTCCACAACCTAGGACACAGTGTGAACATTTCTGTTACAATTTTTATCTTTAGGCCTACATGTTTGCAAAAACATCGACATTATTGTAGGAAAATTATCCAAAAAGAGATGTAGATAGCGTAGTCTACATTTTGAACAGAAAAACGCATGCGATACCGTACAATTTACAGAAGAGCCAGTCAGTGTGATTCTCCTTACAGATTTTATTTTAGTTATTGTTACAGTCATAGTTAATGGTTTTTCATTTTGATATAGTAACAGTTATAGTTAGTATTATTTTTTAGTTATAGTTATAGTTACTGGACTTTTATTTAGTTAATTTTAGTTAGTACATAGTTACAACTGGCCCCGATTGCCCTGCTCCTGGTCCCTATATGGGGTCATCGATTAAATGTCAAAAGATTTTCGGCAGTCTTTGATCTCCTCCCCTTGTCAACAACTGTCAAACATTCAAGGATCCCTAACAAAATATGTCAAAGAAAATTATCCCACACCCAGAAAATTTCTATGACTCTAACATATGCAAAAAACTGAATTTGCTGAAAAAACAAAATGTTGCTATTCAGATTTGAATTTGATACTTATTGGCTACAGTACATGTGGAATCGCTGCCTGTCACAGATATTTAATGGATTTTTTCCATTCAAAAATACAATCTCGTTTTCCTTTAAATGTGTATTCAATTTGATTTTTATTATGAACATTTCTATTTTGAACATGAAGATGATAACTTTTTTTATAATATTCCTTTTAACATAGAAAATTAAATCAAAACAAGTTTCTCACTCTTTAATATGACTACTAATTTTGCGATTGTGCGCTGTAACATAGTCAACTTTGGTCGCAATCGCTATATAAACGTATACACAATAATTACATTTTGAAAAAATGAGCCCATCGATATCTATAAATATCGATGAATGAGCCACAACTACTGGGTTAATTCACAAATCCAAAATTTGGGACGAACATAGGCTGTTGTAGCACATATTCACATTCTCATGTTTATCGATATTGCACTTTTTATTTCATTAACGAAAATAGCGATAAATTTTCGTTAGTGTTATTTTCGTTATAATTAATGATATTTTTAGTTACAGTTATAGTTATCGTTAACGAAATCATTTTTTGTTCGTTAAAGAACATTTTCGTTATCGTTAACGTTAACGAGAATCACACTGGAGCCAGTAACCGTAAACATGGTAAGACTATAAAGGAGACCATACACTAGGACTAGGCTTCAAATGATATGAACAGAGAGGGGAATTAGACAGCTTTACAATCGGGAAAAACATTGCAAAGTCAATAATGGAAATTTATTTCTAACACAAACAATACAGGGATAGTAGAAACACGTTGGTAGTGGAAGGTTAATCTCATAAACATCGATGATTTTATGTCTTGCATCTCTCATTGTTGACCGAATCCTTATTGGTAAAATGAATTTTAGCAGATATAGAAAGCAGACCTTTCTAATAAAGGCGTGCGTGTTGAAAGTACCTTTCGTAGTCTATGAAGCAAATCAGGATCTCAACTGGTGGAGTCTTTAATCTAATCCAATCCAGTCTAACCAAATCTAATCTCAGAACTTTCATAACGCTATTGTAACAACCTAATGCACTGATCTTTAGCGCGCAATAAGTACAATCAAATAAATGAATAAATAAAATATTTAAGAGACTTGTATCTTGGGTTAGAACAGTCCGTACATGAGTACCTCAAATGGCGTGGCACAACACTGTCACACACTCTAAAAGATTACGATGGTAAAGAATCTAACCCTGAAAATATTCTTTGGAAATGAGCTGAGTCGAAGCTATACAAGTTGCTATAACAAAAACGTGCAATTCTATCGGGTATATTATATTCGTTTGAATATGATTTTAATAAAATTTGGTTATGTGCCAATACCTCAGCTATAAAAATGCCAGCAAGGCGTACTCGGATGCTGAGTTCGCTGTCGCTGTCCTGAATATGTGAATATCTTGAGTCGATCTGAATGTCAAAAAGCAAAATATTAAGCTTATGTCCAATTGGGAAGAATTGCCTTTGTTTACAGTGAGGATTTTATCGATCGCATCTACCATTGTTTATTAAATGCTCATCGGACAAATGAATTTCATCAGATATTACAATGCACTTTCCAGAGGATCCGATCACAATTTTTGTGTAGAAAACTTATAGGGGCCTATAAGTGTAGTATAAAATTATAGGCCCTAAATTAAACTCGGGCCACCGTTATTAATGAACCCCCTTATAACCTGATAAAGTACGAAAAGATGAACTTATGAAACTAGTAAATTTTATTGATGTTATGTAAAAAAAACAACTTGTGTCTAATAACAAGGCAAACCCGGATGGCACAAAAAATTAAACTGAAAAAGCAGGTCAATTTCAGAAGGTCAGTGCTGTGTAAGTACGTGTATGTAAGTATGTAAGTGACCTTTTAATGATGCAAGTCAAAACGCTCACATTTTACAAAATAGACAGTTAATGTAAAATTTTATGGATTAACAGATACTATTTGCGATACGATTAGTTCTTTGGTGCCATTCAGGTCTAAATAGGCCTACAAGTCTCATCTGTTCAACTTCCACAGTGCACACTCACCGTAACCTGAGCGAGAGGAATTCGATTAGGCTCATGTCTAACAAATTACGATTTGTAAAACTCTGCTTTCACTTCACCACCATCGATGGACGCTTTTCGAATAATTGTGACAGTGCTATATAAATCATTACATTAGATCAGATTAGATCATTAGGTCTGCTACCAATGAACAACGCCATTCGTCTAAACCATTGAGAAGATTCACCAGGCTGGAGCTTGTGGGATTGTGCTTGTAAACAATAGGCAGACTAACTATGGGTTGGATATAAGTAAATATATCCTAGTATATGGATGATCTGAACTAGTGATGACGGCGTTCTATTGACTGACCTCAGCAATGACGTGGCCGTAGTATTCTTTGATGTACTGTAAGGAGTCGTTGGTATTGTTGCTATGAAGTCGTAGGGCTCTCCTGTACAGACTGTTGTCAACGACGACCAGCGTATCGACAACGACCCTCAGGGAACCACTCGATGACGTCATAGAGCGATGTGAGCGACGCACGAAGTCATTTGTCGAGGCAGCAACGCGAACTGTGTGCGTTTGTTTGTTTGTATTTGTGCGTGTTTGATGTGTTCGTATGAGTGTGTGTTTATGTATGTTTCGTGTCGGTGGTCAGAGTCGGAAAGAGACAAACCAATGAGACAAGCAATTATGTCTACATAACAATTATTAATACAATGACAATATCCTCATTGATAGCTGAAGCAACAGAAGTCGCCATCATTTGCATCGTCGTCGTCGTAGTCCTAATGATGGTCATTGTCTTTGTGACCATTATCATCGTTGTTGTCATCGTTGTTGCAGTGGCGTCACAAGGGTTGGTGTCACCCGGTGCGGTCAGTCATGGTGTCACCCCCATGGACCTTATTACCTTACCAGACCATACAGTATCCTTACTAATCCTGGGTGCCCCAACTAGCGGGACTCGTCCCTTAGGGGCATCCTACTTAGACACCCACCTTACTTAGCCTTGTCAACTAAATTTTACTTACTGGGCTGTTCAGATAAACGGATTTTGTTTGTTTGTTTGAAAATATTTTTGTACTAATGTTACTCGTAAATCATAATTCCTGTACATCAGTAAATATGTAATGGTAATATTAGTGCCATAAAAAAACTAGCAGAACTACAACTACAAATGCATATTTTTTTAATCATTTACCATCAGATCAGCAGTTACATAATTAAAATTAAAATTATCAAATATTAATGTACAGTTTGAACTATGGAGGGTAATGAACATAGGCCTAGACTCTGGGGGAGGGCAGCCTGGAAACGTGCCCCGCCCCAATAATTGAGGTGGACTGTACACTTAATGCAGCAAGTGCAGAATGAATAACCAAATCCCCCCAATATTTTGCACAAGTTTACGCCAGTGGTAATGAAGGTGCCTGCAGCTTATACAGGCTTCATCTCTTATATAATTTCCCAGATCTGTGTGACCGTCGTAAGATAAACGCTTTGGAATGTATGGAATTTCACTGATGTTGCGGAAGGCCTGCATTGGTCGAAGCCCGCGCGATGCATGCACACGGGCGCTGCTAACCATGCCTGAGAGGCCGTTCGCAGACCCCTCCCCTATTGATGCTGCCTACTAGTGCTTTCTACTGATGCTGCATACGGGCGCTGCGAACCATGCCTGAGAGGCCGTTCGCAGAACCTCCCTACTGATGCTCCCTACTGATGCTGCACAAGAGCGCTGCTAACCATGCCTGAGAGGCCGAATAATAAAAGCAAGTATAGTCGCAAGGACAAACCTTCGACCACGTGGGACTTTTTCACGGAACATGTATTTTCACATGGCCAGCTTTATGTTGCATTGGCGCGTTCACGAAACAGAGACAACATCAAAGTACTCATCAAGAAAACCGACAGTCAAGGTCATTTGCTAATGATGCTCGAATTGTCACTATCAATGTCACTTAAAATCAAGCAGTCCAATTAATATCTTAAATATATCTTAAATTCTTTTCTCTTCCTATCAACCCACTCATTTTCTTTTTCAACCCGTCATGTGACGTTCAAATATACCCTACTCTAGTTATAAAATAATGTTCAAAGAATAAAAATTTTATATAATGAGAAAAATAATTGGAAATTTGGTTAATCATTTCTTAAATTATTGTAATATAGTAATGATATCAATCAAAATCAGGCTAGCAATAAAAATATAATTTTTTTGGAAATATACTCATAAATGAAATAATAAAAAAACACAGGAACAAATACGCAAGCATTTCAGCACTTAGTGATTATCTCGCATAAATCAGAACTTTCCTTTCCTGGCTTTCAACGCTGCGAACTTGTCAATCACTTCAGGGAAATCAATGCCTTTCGCCAACTCACTTTCAATTGATAACTTTTTTTTATCTTTCTTTTGCTTTTCTTTTAATTAATAGCCTACTTCATTATCAAAAACGTTATTGGTATAGGTTTAAAATACTAATTATTATAACATTGCAACTAAAATACCAGAAAATTGGACGAGATCACATATTATAAAACACCACACGAAAACGATGAAAAACAGCGCCTGCTTGTACCACGTGCTGACCAAAGTTACGAAACAACGTGATTTGAAGCGTTTTGTAATTGGGTAATAATGACGGCACTGACCGGAGCGCATTAGAAGGTTCAAAAAAGTAAATTAGCCCGGAGTTTCAGCTGTAGGTAAATTGATACTGATACATTGCATCAAAGCTAGGCTTGCGAAAAATTTATTGTTGTTATCTGCTAGGCCCTATTGTTAATTTAAAATTGATAACTTTCTGCTGAAACTCTGCACAGATAGTCATTTTGGTGTCACCCCCTCTGAGGGTATCACCCGGTGCGTTCCGCACCCCTCGCACCCCTCTCGTGACGCCACTGCGTTGTTGTCATCGTCGTAATTTTTGTCAGTCTATATATAGTCAAATCATCGTCAACGTCCTCGGCGTCTTCGTCATGAATAGTACTGTATCATCGTTGTAGAAACGTGCGAAGCTTCTATTTTCGATTCGAACACGAATCGACGGCAGTATTCGATACGATTCGAAAAAAGTCACGATTAAAAAAATGATAAGCCCTTGACGCTCTTGGTTGAAAACTAGTTGTTTTAATTGTTTGCCACACGTGGATTGGTTGTTGAATTGGTGTCACGACAAATTATTCATGGACAAATGGTTCACCGACAAATGGTTAACGACAATGGTTCACGGACAAATGGTTCACGATCTATTCTCAGCATCAGCAGTAGCACCAAACACGTAAACAAGAAGAATTTGTTTCCCTTATTAATACTGGCACTTTTATTTAAAGACCGTTTATAATCGGTTTAGAATATTTAACTAAAGTCAACTCTCTGGTATATTGGAAGCTCTGTGGTCCAACCGGCTAGCGCGCTGGGTATGAAATCCAACGTTTGTGGTTTCGCGCCCGCTTAATAAACGGATTACGGGGAAAGACCTATGACAAGTTGTTGGCACACATTTGTCACTATTACCAGGCAAAGCTGTGCAACGAAACGCAAGTTATGCCATGAACTGGTCTCATTTGCACAACTCGGGGCTCCAACTCCCCCGGGGTGGGGCCACAGCCAGAAAGTGGAAAATGTTGAGCGCTTTTTCATACATATGATGAATGACGAACTTTTGCTAGTAATAAAAACCTGGGAACCAGAAACCTTACGTTACTCCACTGACTGACTTCTGTCCAGGACCTTCGTTCATTGCCGACTGAAAGGCCGAAGAGTATTCAATACGCATGTATTAAGCGTCATTATCTAATGACCAAGCATCAGTCGATGGCGCTGAGTAATTGTGAGTGAAGGAATTGCTCAAGGTCCCTACACAGCAACTGTTCCAGAGGAGGTTTGAACCCGCACTTTTCGAGCTGCAAGGCTCTCTTACCAATCGGCTACCGTATCCCAAAAGGGCGAATACCGTAAACGTATCGCTTTACATTAGTCCACATGTTTTAGATTACAAGATTAACTACCGTAATCTCTGTTCAGCTGCTCTGTTGACTCATGATCTTCATTATCTTCTTCGTCATCGACTTCCTCTACGTTGTCATCAACTTCTGCAATATACTTGACCTTATGTCGAATTCCAGAGACCTTCATGCGTTTAGCAGCTTCCTGCAAACGCAATCAGGCATGTTCTTCCGTTACTTAATTTGTAACTGAATATGGCAGTATAAGGTAACCAAATGACCCAATTGCTGTCCTATTGACACTTCAACGTAGCAAATAGGTTTCATAAATAAACTTAAAATGTCTTTCATTTACTTATGTGTTGATTTAATAAATAGCTTAGTCAGTCATAATTCCAATTGTGGTTCTCAGTGCGTCGTGTTCTAGTAAGGAAATTCTTCCTCAAAAACAGATAAACCTTGCCCCATACAAATCGACGCTGCTCATAGGCATGCGTTGAGCGTGAGCCTTTGATAAACAGTGGAGGAGAGTCACATGGACAACAGCGAAATGTATGGGGAAAATATATCTTACATTGGAGCTAACCCGAACCAGTGGAGAAGGAGTTCCCCTTGCCCCATACAAATCGACGCTGCTCATAGGCATGCGTTGAGCATGGGCCTCTGATAAACAGTGGAGGAGAGTCACATGGACAGTAACGAAATGTATGGAGAAAATACCCCCCCCCCATGTAACATGGGGTTGGAGCAAACCCGAACTATTGGGAAAGGAGTTTCCCTTGCTCCATACAAATCGATTCTACTCACCTGCATGAGTTAAGCCTGAGCATGCAAGAAACAGACCAGACTAAGTGTACCTAGCTGTAAATTTGCCAAACTAACCGTTACGTAATATACTGGCCTCCGTTCATTTCCAGCCTCAACCTTTAATCACACTCTACTACACGTGTGTCTACGTATTATAGAGTAACGAATATAGAAAGATTTGGATCTCTTTCCACGATTAAATATAAATTTGCTAATTCTTCATTAGGCAACTGTTTGCGACTGTGTCATTTCAGAAGGAGGAAAGGAGCCCTTTAGCCGAGGGCATGCACTATGCAGTGTCATTGACTTCTTTTTCTAAACCTCGGTATATGAGGGCGTCTAGCAAGTACTCTCCCTCCCCATCTGATCTTCTCACCGACAGTGTACAGTCAGTGGACTCACAATAACTGAGTTGGCTAGGAGGCACAGGGGAGCAGATAATATTATCTCGAAACAAAATTCTGTCCTCATGGCACGTATACAGCACTTTATCCACTCTCCATAACGCATTCCTGTTTCTTCTTCGTTATAATTATAAAAAAGAACTTGTGCTATAATGAAGCGCGCTATAAGCGTAGTTTGGTGTAGTCGGTCGAAAACTCACAGCATATTCTTCGACGCCCAACGACATCCGCCGTCCATCGTTGGCTCCATCCAGTCCATTAGACCCTTCGACATCAATCGACGGACTCTGGCCATCGGTGCTCTTATCGAGTGTCCTCGCCCAACGCCATCTGTTGCCCGTTTTGGCTGCCGAGAAAGCTGAAGAAACAGGGAGACGCTGTCACGAATAAAACTCCAGAACATCTACTAGAATCTTCGCGAATTCGCGCGCTCTGAAAAATTCATCCCTAAAGGTAGAGGTAAAGGTAAAGACAGACAGAGGCAGTGCTTTTTTGAGCCGAAACGCGCCGGAACGGCGATCCGGCACCTTTTTTCAGCTACCGAAAAATAATTTATTTATCTTAATAATAAAAACAATAACTTATCTATTTTTTAAATTTAATTTCAGTGTTGTGAACTGTTTTCAGTGTTTATTGAGACCCCTCCCAGCCCCAAATCCCGTTTTTCTCTGGATTTTAGCCCTTCCATAATTGTTCAGTTCCGGAATCAGTTGATCAGTTCCGGAACCTTTTGTTTTCTAGGAAAAAAGCATTGGATGGAGGTAAAGGTAGAGGTGAACGTAGGTGGAAAGGAAGAGGTAGAGGTAATGGTAAAGGTAGAGGTAAAGGTAGAAAATGAAAAGACCATTTGGACGCCCATGGCACTCGAAAGGCAGCAGTCTTGTCCTCGAGACCACGGTCTTAGTCTCGAATACACTCGAGTTCGTTTAAAAAGTCCAAATTCTTGGTCTTGGTCTTGAGGTTAAAAGTTTTGGCCTCGGTCTTGGTTTTGAGGATTAAGGTCTTGACAACAAGACTGGAAGGCAGAGGCGGATCTTCACACACCGAACGCCGGGCAGCACACAGCCTGGAGACAAGCCCCAAACCGGGACGATTAGCAGAGACGTGGATCGACAACAATCCGTAATGATGATGATGATGATGATGATGATGATGATGATGATGATGATGATGATGATGATGATGATGATGATGATGATGATGATGATGATGATGATGATGATGGTGATGATGATGATGATGATGATGATGATGATGATGATGATGATGATGATGATGATGATGATGATGATGATGATGATGATGATGATGATGATGATGATGATGATGATGATGATGATGATGATGACCAGTGAACTATATTACTCACATACCTATGACCGTTGCCGTTAGCAGCGACATCGTTAGGAGGACAAAGATGAAGCGAGCCATTCTAAACCCCGGTCTTTCGTTAAGCAGGTCAGGAACATGTACAATCTGGAAACGACCATTTGGATAATCGATTTAGCCAGAAGAATTTGCATAATAAAAATTGAAAATAGTGCAGTAAATTTTGCACTAGCAGCTGGGTTTTGAGACTAGGCTTACGTGTTGTGTGCACCGAAAATGAACTGTAGTAGCAGATCTGAAGCCCAGATTAGATTCAGAGAATAATTTGTAGCCGATCAATTGAAAGAAATTAGTTTCCTTCAGAAGGGTCGATGAGGATTTAAGATAAGAAATACAAATCTGTGTTTTAATGGAAAAACTGATAAGATAAGCTAGATTTATTTAAGCGATCTTAGCGCAAAAATGTTTCTAGCTGGTCTACCGTCTAATCACAAGCCTAGGGTGAAGTATTGGCATTTGATTAACATAATTGGACGGCAACCGCCAGGTGGCCAAGATACCTCTACTCTTCTTTTGTCGGTTTGAGTTTCTTGAATTTATATGAAAGAATTGCATGTAGTTAGAAACTCCTCCTACCAGGTGTTTGGTTGTCATTGAGTAAGTAGTAGTAGTAATAATAATAATAATCTTCGTTTAATATCTTCAAACTGACAATTACGCAGTATGATTACAAATCAGTATGAACGGATGATCACAAGTTATTACAGGAGTCGAATTTAACTGTACACGGCATCCATGCAAGGCGCCCATCACGTCCTACATCTCATTTTAACAACGCGCCATCTCGTGAATGAAAGGCTGAGTGGACCTTTGGGAGGATTGCGGAAGCGATCCCCCTACCTCTTGCTCTTCACGCCAGTGATGTTACCACTACTCTATGGACCCCCCATTATGCCATCAAGTCAGAAGGCGACTGCGAAATTTCTTGGTTGGTTAAACATTGGTCTTTGCCAAGCGCATAAGTTTAGTTCAGTGTCGTAGTAAGACTCGTCTATCTTAGAGGGACTCTCATGCCGTGATCGCTGCTGATTAACACGACTAGAAACAAATAAACACCCTCTTGTAAAATTAGTAATTTAAATTCCTTACTTTGCCGAATCGCCCCGTAACTCGATTCTCATTGGTATCACCAAAGGAGACCTGCAATAACTACAATTGGTTCAAACTCTCTTGCTACAGCCGTAACAAAAACACTTAAATAGCCTATTACACCCATTTTGAAATCACTGCACTGGCTGCCCCTCGAGCATAGAATCCATTTTAAACTCTGCCTCATAATTCACAAGGTGCTGCATTTGAAAAATCTCTTTTCCGCGCTCATCCCTCATACAACAAAGAAATATGACATTCGATTAATGGACACTGTGACTCTTAATGTGCCCCGCAGTCGAACAGCGTTGGATCTGGGGCTTTCTCGGTAGCTAATCCACAGCTGTGAAATTCACTGCTCAGCTCAGTTCCTTCGGTCAATTCTTTGATGTCATTCATGTCCAAACTTAAGACTCATCTCTTTCAAATTGGATATCTACCGTAAACAGACTTCTGGCTTTTCTCACCTATTGGATTTACACCTGGATTTTCCAATGGATTGTGATTTTAGATTTCACCTAAACTTCCTTTATGCTCAGTTTTTGGATATAAGGAGATAATCCAAACTTATCGGTTATTTCAATTCCTAATATTTTTAATGAAGAGACCCTTGAGATTCCGCGGTCTTGGATACGATTTAAGGATCGTCTTGGGCTTGGTGAAGATAATGTCACTGGATTTACATGTAGAATGGTTAAGATGAAGATTGCATCTCTGGGCCAAGGCATTTATATGATCAAGTTCTGCAACAGTGGTGGAGATATTAGAAGTCAGAATGAGAAGATATCAGTCATCTGCATATTTGAAGATGCGATTAAAGTGGTAGAAAGGTTTTAAAACAGACATGGCTACAACAAAATTGGTGGGACCCATGGCGAAGCCCTCTATGATACTTGCATTAATTCTGGCCAGGGACGATGTGATACCAAGGAACTTAGTGCAATGGCCTCGATTACTAAGGAGGGAAAGGATCGAATTATGAATATTGATGGGGATGGGTAAAAGGGCCAGTTGGTTGGCTAGGAAAGAGTGTCTGACAGTGTCAAAAGCCTTAGAAAAGTCTAAAAATTGTGATTTTTATCAATCAGCCTACCATGTTTAAATGTTATCAGACCGATGACAATGCCATTATGTATTTTATGTGTGCACTTTGGTGTAAAATTTGAGACAATTTCAATGCGATTTGTTACTGTGCTCCGCCTATAACCATTAAATTCTCATAATTAGTCGAATAACTCAAAAACTAGAGCCAATCTACCGACTCCATTTTCGGAATCAGCACCACAGGTTTACCCTGAAATCGCTCTAATATAATCGGCAATAAAATCACTTTTGACCAGTGTTATCACTAAGCAATGAAGTACACTTCTTAGTACCAACAATTCAACATGCAAACTATGCAACTAATTATTGTGTTATAAATAGGCAAAGTCAGGCAATAATCACTACGTCATGAAGCAGATTTCTTAGTGTCAACTTATCAAAGGCCGTATTCCAACAAATCAGACATTCTGTCAGACGACAAGTTCACTTTTGAATTTCTATTTCTCTTGTTGGATGCTTAAATACTGCACACCGTGGTATTATATTATTACTTCTCGTTACGAGTCTACGACAATTTAGAAATTGCTCCATATCTTCTTATCTGAATTCATTTCTAATGCGCCTATGGTTAATTATGGTTAATTGGAGCATCCAGTCACTGGCACGCGAATTGGTCTGTCCTTATCATCTGCCGTTATCAGGTTATTAGCAGTCTTGTTGTCCTCGAGACCAAGGTCTTGGTCTCGAGTGCACTCGAGTTCGTTTTTAAAATTCTTGGTCTTGGTCTTGGTCTTGAGGTTCAAGGTCTTGGTCTTGGTCTTGAGGTTCAAGGTCTTGATCTTGGTCTTGAGGTTCAAGGTCTTGGTCTTGGTCTTGGCTTTCCAAGACCAAGACCAAGACTTTTGACAATATAAAGAGTCATTTAACAAAACGCAAGGATTTTAATAATTTATCCAATAATTACTAATACAATTGCTTTAGTGTTTACACGGTGTGAGTGAGGCTTTACTGTTGCTTTTGACATTTATTTTGACTTCCGGTTAGTTACCACGTAATGATTTCAAAACAGACTCACAAATTGTACATTTACATCCGGTACTTGAAAAGCTGGTCTGTGTGCCAGTGAATTCAGCACTGTAGAACGTATTTTTCACATGGCAGAATTTTTATGAGGACCCACAGGTCACATCTTGGTCAGAAAATTCTGAGCGAATTGATTTTTATAAAATGCAACAGGCCTATGGAATAAGATTTCGCACGAAGGACTTCTGTAAAAACCAATTCGGAATTCTCTGCAGTCTGCATTTGGAATTGTTTTGTTTGAATAAAGTAAAAGATTCGTGTTTTAATTAAAATAGCGAGTAGTTTGACTTGACTTTTTTTTAGTAAGGAATAGAAGTCTGGATATGGTTGTGATTTTTGGGTATTGTTCTCGGTTTTGGTCTTGAGTTTCAAAGTCTTGGTCTTGGTCTTGGTCTTGAGGTTCAAGGTCTTGGTCTTGGTCTGGTTCTTGAGGTTCAAGGTCTTGGTCTTGGTCTTGGTCTCGAGGTTCAAGGTCTTGGTCTTGGTCTTGGTCTTGAGGTTCAAGGTCTTGGTCTTGGTCTTGAGGTTTAAGGTCTTGACAACAAGACTGGTTATTAGGTGTCTACTTAGCTAGGTTCTAGAGGCTTTCACTATCTTCTTATCTCATTTCAATGGTTAATAATGGTTACTTACATACAGTCACTCACATTTTAAGGTCTGTCGCGTGAGGAGATCGACGACAACGACGAGATGTCATTATCATCATGATGTAATCGTCGTTGCTGGTCGAGATAGGACGATGACGGACGAAAGCCAGTCTCCACTTGGGCAACAATGAAGGCAGCGAGGCCCAGGTGTAATCGGACACCTCACAGCCAAGGTGTAATAGGACACCTCGCGGCTATGGTGTAACCAGACACCGCCCGCGCTGCAGGCGAGCGACGACCCGCGTATCGAGGAGCAATCTGACACTAATTGACGATAGCTTGACGTGGGGAGGGGGGCTGACTGATGCACGCTGGAGTTCCTACTTAACAGAAGGGAACGGAGAACACGGGACTTGTACTGCTGACGAACGCGACGTGTGAACATCGGTCGAGCGAGAAACATCGGGAGGAACGACCAGCGGGGCGGCAGAGTATTAGTCCGTCAGATTCAGAGACTGACGCGAAAGAACGATCTGTAGTTAGGCTGTACGAAGCAACATTTGAGATAGTCCGATTTAATATCTAAACGCTTTAATACTACGCGGAAGTTCCCGTAGAGTTAGTGTACATATATTTGTTTCTTTAATTAAATTCATTTATTAATTAAACAAAGTTCGTCGTGAATCTTCTATAGAAAAGTTAGGCACGTTAAATAAAAGTGCAAGTAAAAGAACAAGCAATCGAGGGTCGACATCAACACACGGCAAACACACGACAGGGCGACCTCCGATTGCGACATTGGCGCAGTCGACAGGATTTTCAAACGAAGACGTCACGACGAAAAGCGGAACCGGAAACGGAACGAGGAATCTCAACAGATCGGGACCAGCAGCGAACACAACCCTTCGCAACTGGAGAAGTCGAGTGCCGGACTCCTGAGGACGAAGGACTCGAAGGAACCGACAGCAACAGGCAAGGACGAGGAACAAGAGCGCCAACGGACGACCGACCATCGCTAGCAACGACGGACGGGAGTGGCAACGGAGGACAGCGGATCAGCCAAGATACCAAAAGACGGAGCTCGCTCGACGTATCAGAGGGTAAGTCCTTACTGGTAGTCGTGGTAATCTGTGAGGTTGCGGTTGAGGTCTGGATGAGGATTGGTGTGCGAATAGCCGAGGCTTTTGCGTAGCTCCTTTTGCTCAGTTCTGTTCTTGTTGTATTTGTGGTAGAATTTTAGGACGTTGTTTTCTTTGATTTCTGACCAACGGTGACTCTCCTCTAACTTACTTATCTTTTTCTATTAGTGAGCGGACTGTTGGAAGATGGATAAGTTGTCGATAGGGAAAAGAGTGAGGGTGCTGAACATGCCCCGTCACATACTAGTCGCATATCTGATAAAGATGGGACTAGGAGAGGAGGAATTGGGTTCCATGAGGATGGACCAGCTCCAAGAGGCTAGTGCTGAAATAATTGTTTCTGGAAGGGAGATCCCGCCAGAAGTAAGTGAGAAAGTAAGCACAGGTAGCCCAGGTAGCAGTATGAGCCCGGCAAGGCAAATGCGGCGGGTCATGTTAGAACTAACAACATACCAAAGAGAGGAAGCGGAGAGAAGAGTGAGGAGAAGCAGTGAAAAGGAACGCAGGCGGATCGAACAAGAGAAAAAGAGGAATGAAGAAAGACTCAGAATGCTAGAGGAAAAGCAGGCTGAGAAGCTCAGGCTTCAGGAGGAGAAGCAGAGGAGAGAAGGGAAAGAGGAAGCAGAAAAGTTAAGACTTCAGGAGGAGACTTATGTAAGAGAGTACATGAAAGTGTATATTACAGGGCTCCCTGTGACATCGTCTCTAATAGATAGCGGGGCCGAATACAATTGTGCGCGAGCAGAACTAATCAGGCCGCTCAACCTACCTGTGGTCAAGCAGATAGAGGTGAAGGGGCTGAACGGTCAATCAATGATTGTGGACGTGGTGCGGCTGAGACTAAAGGGGTCTCAGGCCGGCGAGGACAGGGAGGGGGAGGTAAATCACGCCCCTGATGTTCGGATATGGGCGGCACTCATTAAAGACCTTAATGAACCGTTAATTATCACGCCCACTACAGCCGACTTGCTGCGCGAGACAGCGTTGTATTCGAGTCACGCGGCCAGCGCTCCTGAAATAGACCAAATTTCAGAAGCGCAGGCGGTCGCAAGGACCGAGACGAGTGAGGAAGAGGAGAGAGGGGAGGAGGTAGAGGGACTTAGGACGCTGATAGGCGAGGATTACTTCACGGTCGCTCAAGCAGACAGTGGGAGTGTAGGAGAAATCGGTCCCGAAGAAACGGATAATGAAGAGCCATTCTTCAATCCGGAGGTACCACCCCCACCCAAGGAAGACACAATAGTAGGCAGAAACAAGATGGCGGCTGAACAAGCACAATGTTCGACACTAGCACCATTCTTGGCCCACGGGAAAATTGGGGCGAAGAGCTTCTTCACTGAAGACAATTTGCCCTTTCATAAAGACAAAATAGCTGGGCATTCTGTAAAACAACTGTGCTTGCCTAAAGAGAGAATAGACAAAGTTATCACCCAATCACCGGAAGCGCGAGGAGCAAAGAAGGAGGGCCAAGGGCAAGGCCCGGCCATCATCGCTCAGGTGAAATCGCCCTACACATACATCATGGAAATAGGGGGCAAAAGCCGCTTGCTACACGCAAATCGGATTCGCAAATATAACGAAAGAATACAGCAAGCATTGATTAACAATTGCTCCATTCTGTTCGAGAAGGACAAAGACTTCGGTCACGGGGAAGCGGTGGGTAGCTTCGTCACGAGGCAGACAAGGCCCAGTGCACAAGTAGACCCTATTGCCGTTGCACACTTAACGGTACCCGAGCGGAAACAGCTGTTTAGTCTGTTAGACAGGTTTCCAGATGTGTTCTCGGACAAACCAGGTTTCTGTCCCGTCCTAGAACACACAATCACTGTTAGCGCGGAGTTCAGGCCGAAGAGTTTGCGAGCCTATAAGGTGCCGGAACTGCTCAAACCGGAGATGGAGAAGCAGACCCGCGAACTTTTGGCCCTAGGTATTATCACTCCCTCACATAGTGACATGGCAGTACACTCGATGACGTGGCCGGATCACATGAAACACCTAGAGAAATACTTAATGACTATTCAACAGTCGGGTCTGACCCTTAACATTAAGAAGAGTTCGTTTGCTAGGCGACAAACAACGTTTGTAGGTCACCTGATCGGATCAGGGAGCGTTGAACCGGATCCTATGAAAATCGCAGGGCTAGGGAAAATCCCTCAACCCGGGTCCAAAAAGGACATACGGAGATTAATTGGCTTCTTCAGTTATTTTAGGAACTTCATCCCTAACCTGGCTGAGACAGCCAGAATTCTCACTGACTTAACCCAGAAATCGGTGCCTGCTAAGATACCCTGGCGAATTGAACATCAAAATGCGCTAGATAAACTTACGCACGATTTGAATAACGCTGTTTGTTTGCAGACAATTGACTACGGCAGAGAGTTTGGTTTATCGACTGACGCTTCAGACAAAGCAGTCGGTTGCTGCTTATTCCAAATTCAAGACGATGGAACAGAGCGGCCAATATGTTTCGCCAGTTCTAAATTAGATGCTACGCAAGCGCGTTGGTCCACTGTGGAACGCGAAGCGTATGCTGTAATCTTTGCGTTGAAGAAGTTTAGGAATTGGATTTTTATGTCAAGGACCACCCTCTATTCTGATCACAATCCCTTGACTTTCCTAACTGCTTCTACGCCCACAAGTGCTAAACTTGCGAGGTGGGCTCTGGCACTCCAGGACTTTGATATCGCTTTTAAATATCGTCCTGGGGCGCTGAATATTCCCGCTGATCTTTTGTCCAGACTATGATTGAGGAAGAAGGCGGACTACCATGTAAGGCACCGCGACAACTGTAAATATAATTTCTAACTGTGCTGATATTTTGTATTTTCATGGGAACGACGAGGACATGGTCTGGAGGAAATCGATGGAGGGAACGACATCATTCTCAGCCGGGAGGCGAACCAATGACTGGCTTTGTCCTCCCCCGGGAAGGGAGGTGTCGCGTGAGGAGATCGACGACAACGACGAGATGTCATTATCATCATGATGTAATCGTCGTTGCTGGTCGAGATAGGACGATGACGGACGAAAGCCAGTCTGCACTTGGGCAACAATGAAGGCAGCGAGGCCCAGGTGTAATCGGACACCTCACAGCCAAGGTGTAATAGGACACCTCGCGGCTATGGTGTAACCAGACACCGCCCGCGCTGCAGGCGAGCGACGACCCGCGTATCGAGGAGCAATCTGACACTAATTGACGATAGCTTGACGTGGGGAGGGGGGCTGACTGATGCACGCTGGAGTTCCTACTTAACAGAAGGGAACGGAGAACACGGGACTTGTACTGCTGACGAACGCGACGTGTGAACATCGGTCGAGCGAGAAACATCGGGAGGAACGACCAGCGGGGCGGCAGAGTATTAGTCCGTCAGATTCAGAGACTGACGCGAAAGAACGATCTGTAGTTAGGCTGTACGAAGCAACATTTGAGATAGTCCGATTTAATATCTAAACGCTTTAATACTACGCGGAAGTTCCCGTAGAGTTAGTGTACATATATTTGTTTCTTTAATTAAATTCATTTATTAATTAAACAAAGTTCGTCGTGAATCTTCTATAGAAAAGTTAGGCACGTTAAATAAAAGTGCAAGTAAAAGAACAAGCAATCGAGGGTCGACATCAACACACGGCAAACACACGACAGGGCGACCTCCGATTGCGACAAGGTCTTGACAACAAGACTGGTTATTAGGTGTCTACTTAGCTAGGTTCTAGAGGCTTTCACTATCTTCTTATCTCATTTCAATTCTTTTTTTAGTAAGGAATAGAAGTCTGGATATGGTTGTGATTTTTGGGTATTGTTCTCGGTTTTGGTCTTGAGTTTCAAAGTCTTGGTCTTGGTCTTGAGGTTCAAGGTCTTGGTCTTGGTCTTGTTCTTGAGGTTCAAGGTCTTGGTCTTGGTCTTGGTCTCGAGGTTCAAGGTCTTGGTCTTGGTCTTGGTCTTGAGGTTCAAGGTCTTGGTCTTGGTCTTGAGGTTTAAGGTCTTGACAACAAGACTGGTTATTAGGTGTCTACTTAGCTAGGTTCTAGAGGCTTTCACTATCTTCTTATCTCATTTCAATGGTTAATAATGGTTACTTACATACAGTCACTCACATTTTACCTTAATATGAGAGAGTGGGTGAAAGCCCCTAGAGGTGAAAGCCCCTTGAGGTGAAGCCCCTAGAGGTGAAAGCCCCTAGAGGTGAATATGTTTTGTATGAATGCAGCTGTAATTGCGGTAGGCCTGAGCTATAAGTAACATTCTTTACATCATAATTAAATAATTCTTTTGAACTGCGATATTAGTGCAATGATAATACCAAGAGTAAGTAAAGGAAGGATGTAGCGCCTTATCAGTATATCGTATCCATGAAATGATTGCAAGGGGAGCTCATGGCTGATTTAAGTGAGAAAGGTAATAGGAAGTCCTTTCTACTCAGTCCAAGAGTAATAATAGTGTTCAAGGAACTTGAACTTGAAAGTTCACGGGTCATATCACGCAAACGATATATCGGTCGACCTACGCATTATTTTCTAACTATGTAAAGCGCCCATGAAATTGCTTTTGCCTTAGAAAGGTGCTGTTTAAGTGTCTTCTTTATATTACATTACATTCTAAGCCAGAGATTGTAGAGGACCTCGTTCGTACCGACCATATGTGAGCTAGTGTCCTATCCTTCTATTATAATCGATGAATGCACATCATCAAATAGCGCTAACATTAGATTGAACAAACAGCAATGAGTTGCGTTTCAAATTTAATAATAGGCACATTTCAAACTGGTGATAAAGAAATGTATTTCATATTTCGTCGGGTAAAATTTCTAATGTAGACATGGTTCTGGCAAATTTCATACTGATTTGAATTGTTACTAAAGTTCTCATAAAATTTTTGCAACGAGAATGCTAATGAATTATTGAATATCATAAGTCAAAATGTTGACTAGATTCATTCGTCTGCGTATCTTTCTGCCTATTACTTGTCATTACAGGAAATTAGTCTGGGAAGTTCCCGGACTAAAGGAGTTTCACAGATCCCCTTCAGATGGTATAAAGCATTATTTGTTGTTTTCACTCTCCTGTCGGCTCGTAGGGATTTGTGGTCCCACCTAATGAAAATGTAATACCACAAGCAATTAAAATCAGTTGCAATATTTAAATAAAAACAGATACAATATAAATGTTGATTAGAGTTACTGTTTTATATATACAGCACACGTAAAGCATGTTTATATCAGTGACTAACCGGCTCAACAATCGTAACGAGGGAAGCTGGAATTTTAATCTAACTATAAACGGCTTTCTGTAAAGAAAATGCCATTGAGCGAGTCCTACTCGCACAGTTGCTACACGCCATGTACATGTGTAATACTGTGTAAGCATGCATGTATGGGTGTAGTTTAAGGAGTCCGTCTTCTAAGTCACTTAATGTTTTTAGAAGAGGCACTCACTATGAAACTAAACACACACACACATACAGTCACACATATACATAGACATCCGTAGCTAGCAGAGGAAGATAGCACACATATACACAAATGCAAGCCCACCTACAAACACACATACAAGCACACATTATAAAACACACAAACAAATACAGATGCAAATGCGGAGCTGGCACACATATACAAGCTCACGTATAAACACACACCATCACCGCTACCACTAATGCCACTACTACACTACTACCACCAGTGCTGCCAGTACTGTCGCTGCTACTGCTGCAGCAACCGTTTTCTCTTGACTGGCCACACTGTATTTCTGCTTGCTCGGACAATACCTTGGAAAGTCTAACTATTATTATTATTATTATTATTATTACAGAAGTCTTATATAGCGCCCCTTCAAGGTAATCTACTCAGGAGCGCTCCCAGTCCAACCCCGGTCAAACAAGACAGTTTTAAGGCAAGAGTGGAACAGAGAAGAGCAATTTATCGGGGTCAGGCGCAGCGCTACTGGGAGCCCATTCCAGGTCGCTAGGCCAGAGACAGAGAAGGCACGGTGCTGCCGGATAGCAGTCCGTGCGCGGGGGACAAGGAGCTCAGCCTGCGTGTTCATTGCACCGTGAAACGCTGATCCGGATTATTTGATTTGGCTTGTTGACTATTATTTACTAGGTCCGTTCCGTTTTTCGTCAGACAGGGGTCAGTAGAAGCTGATTAGAAGAGAAACTGCACGCATCCGACTTCAGTCTGGTCACCTAATTAATCATCTATCCGTCGAATACTCCGCCGTTTACTTGTCAAAAGTAACGGAATATTCATTTGGATTTCCGTACACTCGGTGACTGGATGAATGGCTGGATGGATGGCTGGATGGATGGATGTGCTAACTGAATGACCGAGCCCTGCATGATAGATCGGCTGGCCCACTGAATACTTGCTTATTTACTAATATTACTAACTGAGATTGACTGATTGACTGGCTGACTGACTGACCACGAAACCACGGACAGATAGATAGACTGCATGACTGACCGAGTTTCGTTTTGACTGGTTTCTCAGTAGTGCATGGGGTCGATATAGCCTTGAAGCGGTTAACACCCGTTTATTGCGTGTTGCACTGGCTCCCACTTCCTTCATTGACTCCAGGACCACAGTCTTATTCAGACACTCTCCGTTTTTACAGATCTATGCAGCCAATGTAATGTCATGTACTGCAGTATGCGGGATAATGTAATAAGGTAAGATAACGTAAGGTAATACAATGGTTATGTAAGACGATGCAAGGTATGGCATGGTAAGATAGGGAAAGTATGGTATGTGTTATAGTAGGCTACGGCATGGTAGGGTAAGTTGGTAAGGTAAAGTAGAGTAAGAGAGTGACAGGAAAATAAAAGAAAATGAAATCAGATTTTAACAATAGATTAAATAAATAAGCTTCAAATCGGTCTTTCTATGTACCGTTACCATAATAATATGTTTCCGTTGTACATTAATAACTATTTCAAACTGGGTTTATCTGTTCCTTGTTATCGTACTCGAAATGCATGCAAGTATCATCCTGACTCGGATCAAAGTTACATGGTTTTCTATCAAATGTCAGGGCCCAATGGTGTGGAATTCTTTACCTTTACCTTTAGGATCTAGCCTCTGTATTGTCGATTGGTCGTTTTAAAAGACAATTAAAGATTCACTTAATCAAATAAAGGAAAATCAAATAGAATCTTTGTACGGACAGTACAACTATCTTAAATATACATTACATTATTTGTTGGGTTCCGGTCCACTATTCCGGGGGTCCGCTATTCCGGGGATCCGCCGGAATATACATACATACAATATACATACATGCATATATACATACATACATACATACATACATACATACATACATACATACATACATACATACATACATACATGCGTACATACATACATGAATAGTTGCATACATACGTATATGTATGTATACATATGTAGTGGTTGACTACTTGACTTCTGTTGCGCCAGATTATCATTGCAAGGCATGCACTCATTGACACGGCTAATTGGTGGTTGGATGCATGCACTCATACCACACAGATTGACAAACAGACACGCAGATTCCAGACCACGAAGGCGCCAGTGAGTCTGAAGTACAAGCCGCCTCACCAACTGACCAGATGCCACGTATACAGAGATATGCAGACTGACAAAGACGGATACGGACAGAGACAGAGACAGGGATGAACAGACACAGCTATTCGAGTAACCCAACCGACTGACTTGACTATAAATAGAGGCTGAGATTAAAATATAGAGAGAAGAAGAGGAGAAGCGATAGAGTTGTCACGAGTTTTAGTAGAAGGTTGTCATCGTAATTGTAAAGCGTGAATAAACGTATGAACTGCTGCTGAACGTCGTGTGAGTCTTTCTTCGGGCCATCGGCCTGTGGCCGAGCTGGTCGTCGAGCACGGAGATGCTCCGCTCGGTCGTCCTAGGGACGCGCCGATAACTACAGACACGAACCGATCTACTACAGACACGAGCGTCAACTAGACAACTACCTTACACTACATGCTCTCCTACTACATAAACCAACCTCGTCATCAAGTAGCCACGCTACACATACATATACGCATACGTTCATACATGCATGCATGCCTCGATGTATGTATGTATGTATGTATGTATGTATGTATGTATGTATGTATGTATGTATGTATTAGGGTGGTCCTTATTTTTGAAATGTTGAAATGTTGAGCTCCCACCCTCTAGAGTTGTTTGGTTACATGGCATGATGCTCAGGTATAAATATCTTTTAATTTGGATAATGTTTGGAGGTCGCCCAAGCATGATATAATATTGGTTTAATACCGAAATTTCAATAAATAAAACTTATTCATAAAACTAATTTGTCAATTGTCATTTTTACATTTTGGTCATTTCAGATGTTCAGTAACTACATATCAACCAGCAAGTGATTAAATATTCTTTGAAGCATTGTTTTCAAAATATAAATATTGAATAAATTTGAATTTTTAAGAATTTGTGAAATAAGTAATCCATCGAAGTAACTGCAATCTGCAAGGTTATTGACTAGCGAGTATAAGCAATTTATGTAATGTACTTACACCAACTTAAATGCATTTCTGGTGATATTTCATTTCATGAACACTGAACAGTTCAACATTTTAAAACAAAATGGCCTTTTGCACTGCAGGAGTGGAGTGTCCAAGAACGTGTAGTTGGAATGTGCTTTACAGCTAGCTCAAATTGGGGCCTGTGTTGAAAATGAGCGAAAGCTTGGGAAGGATTTGCTGTACTTTGCATGCCGCCACCATATAATGGAACTATTGGCAGGAGCCGCATTTACCGCAAGCCTTGTCCCTTCATCGGCTCCAGAGGTTCTGCTGTTTAAAAGATTTCAGCAAGCGTGGCCCTTTATTGATCAGACAGAAGTATCAGATAGGTACAGAACTAAATGAAATCCATGACACAGTGAAACAGGAAATACTGGAATTTGCTCAAAACCAGTTGCTTCATGAGTCCATGCGAGATGATTACCGTGAATTCATCGAGCTGTCGATCATCTTTCTCTGAGGTTCACCCGTACGTGGAATCAACTTCATGGCACCAGGTGCGATGCACCATGCGAGGTGGATGTTGAAAGTCTGCATGTTCTGATCACAATTTAAGCTTATAGCATTTGAAGAGAAAGGCCTCCGTAAGGTGTGTGTCTTTGCTGTCATCATTTATCTGAGAGCCTGGTTAGCACCACTAGCTGCCAGTGCTCCTCACAATGACCTTCAACTGCTTCAGGATCTCGACAGCTACAGGCAGTATGATGACAAAATTGCAACTGCTGCGTGCAAGAAGCTTGAGCACCACTTGTGGTACCTGTCAGAATATTTAGTGGGTGTTACTCTTTTCGATCCAAACGTGCTGTGCGAGACAAAACGAAAAATGGCGACTGCATTACAGTTCAAGCAATCTGTTCCATGTAGTTCAAAACGAATCAAATTAGGAGCAAGCAAGGCCTCACAGCACTACTTGGAGGATTTTGTAACTCCAAGCACTCGTGATCTTCTTAGCAACCTGCACATTGGTTCCGATTTCTTATGTTTGGACCCTGAAACATGGGCGGAGAGAGATAATTACAGGCAATAGTCAACAAGCCAATTGTCACTAATGACAACGCTGAACGAGGTGTAGCCCTTGTGCAGGAGTTGAACAAACTCATAATCCACGATGAGGGCCAATTCCAATTCTTGACCCAAGTCGTGGCTGATCATCGAAGTCGCTACTCAGATTGTCTAAAGTCCACACTGTTGGAATAAACTGTCTGACGATTAAACGTTTTCTATAAAATTACAATATTAATTTGAACATTGAACAATTGCAAATTATTTGTCTATTTTACACATTGCTATTACCTACAAGTAGGCCTCAATAATCGGAGTTCATATTTCATTTAGCATGATCAAAATACGAGTTGGGCGACCTCACAACATCGTCTGATTAAAGGAATATTTTAGGCATACTTTATTTTTGTCCAAAGGAACACTTTAAAACGGTGGGAGCTGAACATTTCCAAAAATTATTTTTTACCATTACTCTAAGAACCACCCTAGTATGTATGTATGTATGTATGCATGTATGTATGCATGTATGTATGTACATATGCATGCATGCATGTTGTATGTATGTATATTCCGGCGGATCCCCGGAATAGCGGACCTCCGGAATAGCGGACCCCCGGAATAGCGGGCCGGTACCATTTGTTGACTTATAAACTGGTTTAACTCTCAATTAAGATTCTTGATAATAAGATTATGCTATAAATTAATACTGCATAATAATCTTCCGTTCCACCTGCGATCTCTATCGGGTGCCCCGGGTATAGCGGGACTTTGGGTTACCTATTACGATGCTCAACCAGATATTTGCGTGTGTCGATAGCTTTAACTGTTTAAATAGATTGATTGATTGATTGAAGTTATGGTAGGTTACGATAAAGTAAGGTAGGGTAAGGTAAGATAAAGAAGCTTATTGCAAGGGAAGGTAGTAAGAAAAAATTGTATGGTAGAGTGAAGTAAAGTAGGGTAGGCAGAATAGGTAGTTAAGTACTTACAATAAATTAAGGTTAAGTAAGAAAAGATCGATAATGTCGGCTACGGTGAGGTAAAGTAATTATTGGTTTATTCCTCGCCAACTGTAATAAGTAGACTAACCTTTCCTTCAGCGCACGGAGTTCCAAGGAGGGGCGTCAGATCAGTTAATGTGACGCACTTTTCGTGGTTGCCTGGCTTCAGACACCACAGAACGGTACAGACCTCCTCGGGAGACGGATCCTGGACAAGTGGAGGTGATATAAGTTCAGGTAAGACTAGATATGAGATCTTAAGGTAAGGTAAGATAAGGTATGCTACTTATTCTCCTAGACACATCAGAACTACACTGAGGAAAGGTGATATAAGATAAGATAAGTTAATGTAGAGTAAGATAAGGCAAGGCAAGGTAAGATGAAGTAAAGTAAGGTGTGGCAAGGCAAGGCAAAGCAATGTAAGGCCGGATCAGATAAGGTAAGGTAAGGTGGAGGAAGGTAATGTAAAGTTAGGTAAGACAAGGCAAAGCAAGGTAAGGTGAGGTAAGGTGAGATACGTTAAGGTAGGCCTAATGTTATGTCGTGTGGATAGTCTTTTGAATGCGGTATTTGCTGAGAAGCGACCACCGATTAATGACTTCCACAACGACTTTTAACGGTGATATATTAGTTATAATTCCGTAATTTGTAATTTGTAACCGAACTTTATATAGCGCCACTCAGATCAGCGGTGCTCTAGACCCGCATCGGTGCCATCACCGGTAAAAAGTAAAGATTATAGATAATAGTTTATGGCTACAATCCACCAACGCAACGTTACTATCCCAGGGTCACACTAATTAGTCAGTATTCGTGTCCTATGATCTTACATAGTAACAGTAAAGCACAGTAATTCTGTCGTAATATTTATAGTAAAGAGAAATAGGGTAGATAGTGAAAGGGAACGTATGTTAACGAAGATCACATATCCTTCCTGATTTTTCTTAACCTGGGGTTAACAGAATTATAGAAGCACTAACGAGATGCTCGTAGAAGGCAGTGTGTAAATAATAGGCCTACTTCGGTTTGAAGATGTATTTGAAAAGGCTTACTTCGCAGAGACCCGAGTCCTGACCGTAGATGTCTTTGCACTGATCATCAGGTGACATAACCTGACCTGGAAGAACGGATATCTTATCAGCGACGCTATCGAACAGACACTCTGTGTCCCCAGAGCTACAATCCACCAAAACAACGTTACTTTCCCAGGGCCACGCTATCGAACAGACACTTTCTCTTCCTATCATGCACCTTAAATATCAACAGTAAGCACAGTAATAGGCCCTAATGTCGTGATGTTTAAATGTAGGCACTAATCTCGTGATGTTTAAATGTAAACACTGAACTTTCCTTTAACTTAAAAGGGAAGTGAATGAAAGGCAAGGCGGGAAATGACAAGACGTAGGAATGGTGGGATAGGGGTAGAGTAGGGTAAGGTAGGGCATGGCAGAGTAAAGTATGATAGGTGTGGTTGTGTATGGCAGGGTATTGTAGAGTAGAATAGGGTGGCAGAGTAGGATTGGGTAGGACGTATATAGGTATGGTATGGTTGGATAAGGTATATGGTAGCGTACGAAAGGGTATACGATAGGGTACGGTAGGGTAAGGTGGGTGCCGTATGTTAAAATAGTGTAAGGTAGAGTAATAATGAGAAAGCAAGAAAATGGTAGGACATGAATGGACAGGAAAGATGGATAGGAAAGTTAAGTGCTTACTTGAGTACAGACTTCAATTCGAGAATGGTGCACGGAGAGAATAGAAAGTAGTTCTTAAGGAGATCGTCGTTGCCACGTATCCTAATCGGCGCCATGATGAAACTCTGATTCGCGAAACAAGATCCGTTGTGAACCTTACCGTCATGCTTTGCCCCGAAGCTACAATTGCATTTAAACCCAACTAAGAAAACAATGGACCGTTTAGCATAAAAATACATCTAGAGCTTTCCATACTTTTGAAAGTTTAAGAATGAAGTCCAGGACTTCGTGGTGAACATTATAGTAATGGATCAATACAAACCATGGGTTGTTTCCACAGTTATGATAGAGATTGGGGCTTTTGTAACAGTTAGCTTATGGTAACTGATACGATGCTATAAAAATACGTTTAGGAGATTATACAGAAATTTCCTCAGATAGCTTCAGACTAAATGTAGTTGAGATCGGAGTGGAGCTTTGGTGGCGTATGAAATCGAACGGGGACTATAAAAGTTAGCAATAGGATGGTAGAACTATTGGCCTCTTGCTACTGTAATTGTTTAAACACAAAGGGATTTCATTATATCACACGCGTTTCTCTGCTATTGTGATCATCCGAAAGAATGAGGTGGGATGAAACCGTCATTAATTTCCAAACTCAATGATGAATCAGATATGATAATGAACATGTACTCCAACTTAAGTAAATAAATAAGTAGCCTTTTAATAATGCAAGATATTTAAAAAAATAGACAAGTGTAAATGCTACTGTGGCCGGATCAGGAAAAGCCCAAGACAGCTTTTCAGCTACTAGCAGCTAATGTAAGCGCTTCTGACGCTCGCTTCAGGATGGGAAACTGTCGAAAAATGGCAATGCTGCAAAAGTTCTAAGTATTCGAAACATAGTACCCGATATACACCCGCGATATTCTTGGAAACAAACGATGTGTTGCTGGAGTCTTGCATGAGGAAATTCCTGACTGTCTCTTTAGTTGTTAAAAACCTTGGCGTCTGTCATGCGGTGATGATTTTAGGTGATTTTCCAAAACTAAAAATGTCGGGCTTTTGACGCGGGAAGCATCACAGAATCGGACTCGGAAGCAATATATGCACGAATAAAAGAGATTTTTGCAAGCAAACGGCTTGAAACCCAGCAAAGTACACATTCATTCCTGGCGAAATATGGCGACTGCATAATGTTCCGTCAGTGAGATCCCCGGACTTACAATGCAATGGAATGTAACAGACTTAAAACTGAAATTGAATATCTTAGGAAATTTTCGTCTTCAACTTCCTTGCTGCTCAAACTCCTCTGGCTGTTTCGCACGTGACTCAAAGACGCCATGGAAGTCAGAGTCTAATTGGTGATGAATTGAAACTTGCCCATGTCCTAGTTCATGGATGGCTGTGTTGGCTGATGATAGTCCTCCTCTATCATGAATTAAAGAACTCGCATATCCATCCGCCGTCCTGCAAACTGTTCCAATGTACGCCTTTCCTGTCAAACGAAACAAAGCGGCACTCGACTCAGTATCACCATTATCATTATTATTATCAGCATCGTCATTATCATCATCATTATCAGCGTTATCGTCATTATTGTTATTATTATTTTTCCGAAGTATAAAAGATACCTCAGGAAAAAGTGTGTTAGGAGGAAAAATTGTCTCTGAGAAATCCTGTATCGCCCAGGTTTCACAGCCATCCGAAAATGGGCCTCTGATGTAATGGCTTTGTGGCGCTGGACGCAGAAAGATAAACGTTGGAAAAGGAAATTAGTTTCACGTCAATCTCCGGAGACAGCTGAAGCGCGACGTCTCAACGCGGAGAGAAATTATTCTCCACGCTCGACATTTACATGGCCAATGGAACAAACCTTTGGGTTGTATTATTATTATTATTATTATTATTATTATTATTATTATTATTATTATTATTATTATTATTATTATTATTATTATTATTATAATTATTATTATTATTATTATTATTATTATTATTATTATAATTATTATTATTATTATTAATATTATTATTATTATTATCATCATCATCATCATCATTTTTACTCGTATGATTTTTTTTATACCCGACGAATATATGATCCCTCAGGTGTAAGATTAATTGCGTTAACTAATTAATGATGTTGACTCTGGAGTGGCCGTCCTGGTCAAGATCTGGGGGTACAACAGTGCTGTGGAAGGCGACTGCGTTGAAACGTTGAATTACGACGGACAGGCGCTCGAACAAATAGCTGGTTTCTCTTGGGTTTCCCGAGATTTGACTTATTAGACGTCCAAGATCAGCGAGGAATGCCTGTCCTACGGCGTTAACTGGTCCCAAGGTTTCGAAAGCCAATGGAACAAAATGGTAGAATTGCATCAATTCAGTGTACCTAGCTATCTTCATGGACTCAGCCTGTTCCGCTGCACCTCCCGCCCGAGTGGAGCCGAGTGGAGTCTGCCACTGTGACGTCCCAGTTCAAACATCGACCCGAGCGCCATGATATCAATGTGAGGCCATCTGGTCGTTTGCCGTCCGACGTGGATAGGCCCGGAAGTTCCTTAACTGCCGGAATGTCAGCCTGAACGAGGCTTCTGCAGATTAGGTCATTCAAGACCGCATGTCGGGCGTGTCGGCCCGGACCGAGACGGCATGACAGGCCATGCGAACCATTGATGGTCACCAGAGTGGCGCACGGACAGTCAAGTGGATGGCATATGGTCGTGCCAAAGCGTAGGCCTACAGTTATTCGAACTGCCTCGTCATCCAATCTGAGGCCGCACGTGCTGATAGGCAAAGCAATCAGTCAATCACCCGCATGTGCTGCGGAGACTGCTCTAAGTCGTGCTTGATGGTAGGTGCTGGTGTGAAACTGAGCAAGCTCGGTTACTGTCCTTTGAATAACGGGTCTGTTCCAAAAAGACTGCTTGTGAGATAGATACCGGCCAGATGTGTTGTAGAGTAATTGGAGCACCATTGCTCGACCGAGGTGACAAACTGTGTGTCTGTGTCAATGATTGCGTTAATGAGCATGGAGAATTGGATGGCGAGGGTAATTGCAGTGGAAGCCAAAAAGGCGACTAGAGCAAGTGATTAAACCCTACGGATACCCAGGCCTCAAACTTTAACAGGGAGGGATGCCTGCAACCACTGATCATCCGACAAAGAATGACAGTTGAGATGGTTCAGGAAATAAAGCTATAGCAGTCGGGCAACGAAGGGCTATGGCATGTATGCTCACAGAAGCGGTCTGTGATGCAAGTAGATGGAGTCACAAGTCAGTCAGCTTTGGTCGCCAGATCAGAGTTAGCCGTGCCAGAGATAGGGACATCATATAGAGAATTCAGGAAGAGAGGAGATTCGGGCAGGATGAGAGAAGAGAGTCGGATCGCAGGCTTGAGACAGGTCGGTGCGTGGCTGACGGAAGTCAGACACATACAGGATCGCAGACGACATGGACGAAGAGATCAGACCTAGATACCTAGATCCTTAGCACTTTGATCACGCTCTGAACGTCCGGTACGAACGCTGAAGTCAATAATAATTAACATCTGAAGAAAGGTTCGTCTCTGCATAAAGGTCGGACGGATATTTCCCATCACAACATGCAGAATATACATATCCAATAGACAATGAAGAATCCAGTCTTACACGTATATACGTAAGGGAAGGGAAAGGAAGGCGTATGATAATCGTCCGTCTTCCCGCCTCTTCTATATTTCCACATTTGTGTTTGAACACCTTCACTGGCTTCCTTTTACTGCCAACATCCAACTAAAGATACTAATCTTTATTTGCCGAGCTTACCTGGGACTTGCTCTTAAATACCTCTGTGACTCAATACGTCTTTCCGCCTTACTGGCTCCGTTCGCCAGTTCTTTCCTCTGACCGACTTGACTTATTTGTTCCCCAGGTGAGAACGATCATGGCCCGATCTCGTTCCTTTGTTAGTATTGGCTCTTCAGTGTGGAATCAGCTTCCTCTTCAGTCCGGGCTGCACTACTATCTGGTGGTTCTGCCACAGCTTTTGTCTTGAAACTTGTCTTTATTCCCGAGGACTTTCGCACTGATTGGTGGGGATTGGGTAGAGGCGCTTTATAAGTTTTTAAATATAATGCAAACGAATCGAAGTCACTGACCTCCAAGTGTCCGATGATCACCTTCTTTTATCAATGAATACCTGTTCACGGAGTCGAATAACAACAACAAAATCGGTTTTACTTGAGCGCTGTCTATTACAACTAAAGGTGAATTCATTTCAAATATCTCCACTTCGACATAACTAAAGGAAGATAGCCCGCGGGCCGGATCCGGCCCACCAACACTTTTTATCCGGCCCCACAATTCTTCATAAAATTTTAAACAAACAACAAATTCAGATCGCGAGAAGTTTTCTTCCTTTTACTCACGTGGCACTGCTCTCTTACTTACTATTCCGGTCTCGTCTTTTATAATAACTCCATGGATTAACTCTGCCCCACCTTCCCGCAGAGGTGCATGCACATGATCTTTACGCAGAAGTGAAATCCATTCAAGTAAAGCTAATGTTGCTTTAAAAGCAGATGTAAGAACAAAACTACGGACACTTTCCTACCCCTATTTGCAAACTGTCACAGCAGAATCTGCAGAAAATTATTGTAGCCTTCAGTTGTCAAATTTGAAAGAAGCGTTCTTAAGACGATTTGCGGATTTTAAATCGAGATTAAATTTGCTTGGCTTAGTGTACCGTTCACACCTGACATTGACAACTAGCTCCTACGGAACTTCAGCTGGAGTTAGCCGACCCACAAAGTGACAATATTCTCAAAGAGCAGCTCAAAGGATCAGACCTAGTGACATTCTTTTCTTCACTCAGAAAGGAAAATTCTCAAGTCCAAAAACGTTTGCTTTAGAAATGTTTGTGTTATTCGCATCCATTTACAAATGTCAACAAAGATTTTCAAATTTGAAGATAACAAAAATCCTAATACAGATCTCAGTTAAGTGATCTAAACTTGAAGTCAATACTACGAATTGCAACCAATGCAACCACTTCTGATTATGGGAAACTTGTTAATGCATGTTCACAGTTGCATATATCTCACTCGTAACAGCGAAGGTATATTTAATATATCAAAAATAGGTAAACTTCTTTTCATGTTAGTCGTTATTAAAAGTTTAAAAAAAATTTTCAGCCCCCCATTTGTTTGGCGTTTAATGTGGCCCATTGCGCAAAAGTTTGCCCACCTCTGGCCTACAATACTACTAACATTGGGCGTTGTCTAAAGTTTCAATACATTACGCTATCACCTACTTGAAGGGTTACATTGCTAGATTACTGCCTAAATGATAAGAAAACACTTGCTTTTTAATTTACTTATTTTATCATTATTATTTCGATTTATTATTACTTCAATGTTTTACAATCAATGCTTCTAGCTTCTGTCCCATTGTGCGTTTGCTAATGGTGTAATAAAGAATATACTTACTTACTTACTTCACTCACTTATCTAGACATAGCCAGTTCAGTTATAATGCGCGTACTGACCGCACACTGTCTGTGAGAAGATCAGGCGGCCACCCACTTTCATATGCCGATGCTACGAAAAAATGAAGTCACTAACACGTCATAACCAGGCAAGAGATTAACCAATACGCCAAAAGTCCGCATCTGTTTACCCAAGTCGACTCGTACGAGTCGAAAACGATTATGCCGACTCCATATCGTCTGTTTAGAGTGCAAAGGTGCTATCTCCATTTTGGTCATTTTTCAGGAGAGCAAATCTAAACTTTTGAGAGTTGCTACAAATCCAATAGTTTTTATGTGATTGTGATTTATAGTCATTTGGATAATAAATTATTTCCCTAGTTGGAATGTTGTAATAATTTTAAATTTTGTGACGCCTCGCCTTAAAAAATGCAAAATAACAGCAAGTGACCAACGACCTCTCATGCTTGTGACAGACGATAGCACCTTTGCACATTTAAAAATATTTTCTTATCTGGAGATAGCTCTAATGTTACAACAACTTAAATTTGCGATTAAAAATTACTTTTTACAGAAAAAATATTATAAAATAATAAGTAATGATTTGTGTAAATTGCATTGATTTATTTGAACAATTTAATAGCAAATTTAGAACCTGAAAAATGTATTATTGGTAAACACTCGAAGTTCGAAACTAACGGTTAAAAATGATGTTGGCCCTTCATAATATTTTCAGCTGCATACAATTATAGCCTAGGGTTAAGGAATCAATATTTACAAAATCTTAATTTATATATTCTGTGACCATAATTGATTCACTGATATCAGTTTCATGAAATTTGGATTTTATTTCAATATTTTCTCTTGACTCATGAGATTCACCGACATCAAAGTTTACATCGGATTTCTATCGACACGCGAGATTCGTCGACATCAAGTTAGGCCTACCATGATTAAATGCAATAATATTTTCTGAATAATAAGTGTAACTAATGCAAATGTTACGAACATGATTGTTAGAAACTTGCAATTTTCATTTAAAATACTTTTGGATTAGTCTTCAGCACGACGCCGTATGTATACTAAATTAAACCATGGAACCTATTTTTTGGTAAACACATAGTGCAGTAGGCCCTAGCTCTATTGGAGATAGAACCTTTGCACATTTCAAAACTAGGTTGTTGGAGATAGCCCCAATATTAAAATAGTTGCTGCGTTTTTATTTACACTGTGAACGATACCATCTTTTCACAGTTCATACACTACATTGGTAGCAATAGAATAAAACAATTAAAAAAAAATTGAAAATTTGGAGATAGCACCTTTGCACTCTAAGCAGACGATATACCAATCCCTAGTCTATGTGCTGGAATTGGTTTTTGTTTCACTACAAAATTACTGCTTTTTTAACGACTTTCGTTGACTTTCATCTTAATATTCTGTGAGTGGAATGGTTCATCAACAGCTTGATGGAGGACAGGTTCCCAAGTGAAAGACAAGTCTCCCACCTGCAGAATTGCTTATTTCGTTTACGTCGGGAAACCTTGGACCTGGTGGAGCAAGGGCGAAGAGTGTATTTAGTGCGGCACCGACCGTCATTTAAGGAATATCTCCATTGTCTACCTTTCTGCGGGCGACGAATACATGTCCAATGCATATCTGGTGGTTCGAGAGACTTCCGGGCGCCGCGTCGTCTTCCATCTGCGAGGGACCTCAAATCTGCGTGCTACATAAACTCTGAACTTGCTGTTATCTATGAATTCTGGATGATAATCTGTTGGTTGGGTTCTACTTGAGCGCGCGATCCTGCCCCTGACAGCGTTTCTAGTTATCTAAGCAATGTTTACTAACTGATAGATTTAATGTTCGGAAGATGCAGAGTCGGATCCAGAGACAGAACACTAAAGTGTTTTCTCCATTTACCAAGCGGTAAAACTTGAATCTGCCTCGGAGAGAACGAATGCTATGGCTCCGGAGAAACACTACTGAACGGCCATTTCACGCCGAGAGCAAAATATCGTATCGTGTCGTATTTGGAGGTGTGTATACTGTATAGCGCCGCTAACAGCTGAGGCCAACCAGCAGCGCTCCAAGTGCGAAGGCTCCGAGAGAAGAAAAAGGTTTTAAGCAAGGGAATGGATGTAGGAAGAGATCCAGAAAGTGACGTTAACCGTAGAGAGGAAGGAGGGACATTCCACAGGGTGGGCCCTATGCTGGCAAAGATCTAGTTTGAGCTAGAGTGGTCCTGGCACGTGGAAAAAAGAGGACATGCAGGTCGCGAGAGCGAGAGCAGAGAGGTCGGTGAGAAGCTGCAGAAAGAGGTTTAAAGAGAAAATAGGTAGCGATGTAGATGGGCGCCAGCGTAGAGCTGGGTTGGAGTCACCCAGCCTATGAAATCAGGTCTAGACCCAAACGCCATAACATTATTACCTTACATAACATTAGACTACAGTAGATGCGCATTGTAGGGATTTAGAAGTTTTGCATACGAACCCAGTGAAAGCTATGGCGTGGTCGAATTTTGGAAGGTTTCCGTGTTGCTCCTCCAGCCACTCCTGGAACTTTTCGAGGCTGACATCAGGGTCGAGTGCCATACTGTCGTTGACCTGACGAACGTGGTTCTCGGACCATGGGGAGTCAGACCGATTCTGCAAAATAGAATCAATGGTCGGAGGGCAACTTATGGTTTGCCATTGGGATGTGGTCTGAACCGGTGGGCTGTAGTGTAGTACCTATCTTCTGCGAATGATATCTCAAGGGTTCTAGGACGATCGCTCATACGGACGATCGCTCATAGGACCATCGCTCATAGCATGATCACTCATAGGGACGATAGCTCATGCGCTATGTCATTTATGAGCATCAAAGACTCGAGCAATCAGCTAGTAAGTAGTTTTGAAGCATATATGCACATCAAAGTTGAAACATTTCATAAATATTTGTAAAGTCATGTGAAGTCAATTGGAAAGTTGATTAGTTGATTACTTTTATAATTGCTAGTTAAGTGGATGTTAATTACTCGCGTTTTTCTTGGGACTGCAGAGCGATTGTGTGAAGCAGAAAACAATCTTCCTCCAAGGTGTCACTGGCGTCGAGCAACAGATCGTGTCATAAGGGCAGTGTCAACATACAATAAATATTCTGACGTATCAACGTGCTTTTCTGTCTTATCGTTCAAGTAGCAAACAATCTTCACGAGTGTTCATGTCTTATTTACAACAAATGGATCCATAAAACAAACCTTGGCTTCTGAGTTATTACTAACAGCCTTACTATTTTTTATAATTGATCGCGGTGTATCGTCCTGTGAGCGATCTTCCCATGAGCGATCGTCCATATGAGCGATCGTCCACATGAGCGATCGTCCATATGAGCGATCGTCCACATGAGCGATCGTCCTATGAGCTATAGGCCGTATACAATCTCAAGCTGGATTATTTTGTAATTATTATTTGCTAGATGGAAGTATTATAGTGTTGGTGTAATAAATTATGTTCTATTAAGGTAGGGTTCACCGTTAAGTTTTAATCATAAGTTTTTGCCTAGGGCCGCCAAATGTCTTGAGCCGGGCCTGACTAAACTTTGGAGGTATAGACCAGCGGTTCTCAACCTTTTTAGATTCAAGGACCACTTATAAATTTTGTGTCTCGGTCGCGGACCACCACTAAAAATTCTGCCTAAAACAAATTAATACAAAATAATTTTTTGCCATAAATCCTCCCATTATTAGTTTCATGCTGCCATCTAGCCGATTCCAGCGATTGAAATGAAACACAAATTTTAAAAATTGACAAAGTTTGTTTGTTTGCATGCTTTTAATTGTAAAAAATCTAAATTGTAGACCTTGCTCGCGGACCACCAAGCAGATGGCTGCGGACCACTAGTGGTCCGCGGACCACAGGTTGAGAACCACTGGTATAGACTATATAGTGTAAACTTTCCTACAGTAAATGCATTTCAATTTAGCCAATGCTGAGTTTTTGTCTTTCTCGTTTCTCAAAGTAACGTGAATCCATTCCGCACCCTTTTCTTTTGGCATTTTCGATAACTTAGAAATAACTTTATAAAATTTTATTTCTTGTACTTTGCTATTTCATAAAGTATTTATTCCTCAAATGCTGACTTAGATAGTGAGGCAAATTAGCTGAATCTTTGAAAGTATGGAGACAACGTAAAAGACATCAGACAAAAAATTAAACAGAAACTGAAAAACATTAACAGACAGTAAATAAATAAATAAATAAAGTTACATAAAAACGGAAAAAAGATAAGTAGAATAAAGAACGAAAAAACGACGTTTTTTGGAGAAAAATAACAAACGAAAAAAACGGTGTTAACATCTATGGTATCACCCACTGTAAAAGATTACGATGGTAAAGAATCTCACCCGATATATTCTTTTAGTTGGGTCGACGCTATACAATGGGCTATAACAAAAACGTGCTATTTGATCAAGTTTATTATTTGCGTATGAATATGATTTTAATAAAATTTAGTTATGTGCCAATACCTCAGCTATAAAAATGCCGGCAAGGCGTATTCGGATGCTGAGCTCGGTGTCGCTGTCCTGAATCTTTGAATATCTTGTGTCCATCTGAAGTAAAAAAACAAAATATTATGTCCAAAATGGGAAGAATTGCCTTTGTTTACAGTGAGGATTTTATCGATCGCATCTACAATTGTTTACCGAATCCTCATCGGATAAATGAATTTCATCAGATATTACAATGCATTTTCCAGATGATCCGATCACACAATTTTTGTATAGGAAACTTCTCTAAGTGTTGTAAAGTAAACTCGGGCCTCCGTTATTAATGAACCCGCTCATACTATGATAAAGGACGAAAACATGAACGTATGGGAATTAGTAAATTTTATTGATGTCATGTAAAAAAACAACTTCATGTCTAATAATATCAAGGCAAACCTCGATGGAACAAAAAAATTAAACTGAAAAAGCAGGTCAGTTTAGAAGGTCAGTGCTGTGTAAGTACGTGTAAGTATGTAAGTGACCTTTTAATGATGCAAGTCAAAACGCTCACATTTTACAAAATAGACAGTTAATGTAGAATTTTACTGAATTAACAGATACTTTAAGCGCTTCTCGGGGGCGTCTATCCCCCCCCTAAGTCGTTGGAGCAACGTCCCTTTTCCCCCTCTTCTTCCCCCCTCCCAGGGACGTCATTTGGGGGGCAAGGGGGGCATTTGCCCCCCCCCCTGATTTTTGAAAAAAAATGAAAAAGCTGGAACAAGAAAAGGAGGAAGAAGAAGGGGTAAAAAAGAAAAAAATGATACTCAAATTCATGGAATTATTATATACTATTAACAGAACTAGAGTCTGCAAAGGCTTTTTCATAAGACCACACCTCTTTGACAGTGGTGGAGGGGCACATTATGGATTTTCCCCCCGAAAATTTGGAAGAAACACCGAAAAACTGTGAAACTTCTTCGCGCGGAGCGCGAAAAATGTTTTTTAACCACTTTTGGACGTCTTTGCCCCCTGAAAAAAGCTGAAATGACGTCCCTGCCCCCTCCCCGTTCCTTCCCCCCCTAAAATGGTGGCACACACACTGACAAATCTTTCCCCCCTATTTCTTGGATGGAGCATTTGCTCCAAGGTTTCTATGGTGTAGACGCCCCTGGCGCTTCTGACGCTCGCTTCAAGATGGTAATTGTTCGAAGAATGGCGTTGTTCATTGGTTGCTGATGATGCAAATTCTACCGATTCAAAGTATAGGCTACTGCACCTGTGCACCATTAAGACTGCATCCGCGATGTTATTTGCAAAAGATTTTATATTACTGGAATCTATATAGTCCAGTTCTGAGGGCTGACACGAGAAACACGTGTAAATTCCTGACTTTTGATTTTTAGTTGTAATAAACCATAATTATGGCGGCTGCCATGCGGTGATGACTGTTACAGTAGATGTTATTAAAACCATCAAAAGCGAGAGAATTCCGCGCGGCTGCCCTGATGAGTATCACAGAAGCGGTCTCGGACGCAATGTATACACACGAATGGACGAGACATATGCAAGCAAACGTCTAACAATCCAATGACAGTACACATTCTTTCCGAACGAAGTTTGGCAGCGACCGGATCTTACGCCAGCGAGATCGTGTTCTGAAGTGTTCTTAGTGGCTGATTTCTTTGGAATTTGCTACCCAATTCAATACATTCTCTTAGCCTGTGAATAAGTTGGTTCTCGCGACTTCGCTTTTTGGGCTCTGGATAAATCAAGATACTACAGTTACGATACGATTAGTTCTCTAATGCCATTAATGTAAATACAAGTCTCATCTGTTTACACTCACCGTGGCCTGACTTGTGATTTCTCCGGCCTAGAGGAATTCAAATGGGCTTTCCAAAAGATTACGATTTGCAGGACTCTGGTTTCACTTCACCACCATCGATTGATGCTTTTTGAACAACTATAACAGTGCTATATAAATCATTACAGTAGATCAGATCTAAATCACTGAGGAGATTCACCAGGATGGAGCTTGTGGGATTGTGCTTGTAAACAATAGGCAGACTAACTATGGGTTGGATATAAGTAAATATATCCTAGTGTATGGAAGATCTGAACTAGTGATATGGCGTTCTATTGACTGACCTCAGCAATGACGTGGCCGTAGTATTCTTTGATGTACTGTAAGGACTCGTTGCTATTGTTGCTATGGCGTTGCATGGCTCTTCTGTACAGACTGTTGTCAACGAAGACAAGCGTATCGACAACGACCCTCAGGGAACCATTCGATGACGTCATAGAGCGATGTGAGCGACGCACGAAGTCATTTGTCGAGGCAGAAACGCGAACTGCGTGCGTTCGTTTTGTTTGTATTTGTGTGTGTTTGTATGTGTGCATGTGTGTTTCGTGTCGGTGGTCGGAGTTGGAAAGAGACAAACCAATGAGATAAACAATTAGGTCGACATAACAATTAATACAATGAGGCTGTACCTATTGGTAGCTGAAGCAACCCAGTGCTTTTTTCAGCCGGAACGCGCCGGAACGGTGTTCCGCACCTTTTTTCAGGTACTAAAAAATACTTTATTTATTTTAATAATAAAAATAATATTTTAGTTATTTTAATTTAATTTCAGTGTTTTGAACTGTTTTCAGTGTTTATTGAGACCCCAATCCCGTTTTTCTCGGGATTTTAACCCGCCCATAATTATTCCGTTCCGGAACCTTTTTTCCAGAAAAAAGCACTGAGCAGAATTCACCATCACTTGCATCGTCGTATAGTCGTAATCATGGTCATTGTCTATGTGAGTTTTACTATCGTTGTTGTCATCGTCGTCATTTCGTCAAATTATAGTCAACGTCATCGTCGACGTCCTCGTCGTCTTCGTCATGAATAGTATCATCTTTGTAGGAACCTGCGAAACCTTAGATATTCGAATCGAAAACGAATCGACGGCAGTATTCGATTTGATTGGAAAAAACGTCACGATTCGAAAAATGATTAGCACCTGAGGCTCTTTGTTGAAACCTAATTGTTTTAATTGTTTACTACGCGTAGTTTGGTTATTAAATTGGTGTCACAACAAAATTATGGTTCACGGGCAAAATGGTTCACGATCTATTTTCGTCGAGAATCCCGCTACTATTTTCGGTTAAATGTACAACGATAATCTAGCTTCTAGTTTGAATTCGTTGTAACATAGCTTATGTACCTTTCTCATACAAATACACTCAGCTTTTAGTTAAGAATGTGGAAAAATAACGTGACACGAGTGATTCAGCATCATACTTGTTATGCATTAATTATTCAATTAATTTACCAGCACGAAAATACCTGCAATATAAATATAATAATTAATGTAGGGTTAGGGGAAAACTAGCGGTTTGGAGAATCATCAATTACGAGTCGTCGAGATCCGATCTTCGGTCGTCTGCAGCTGATGACGTGGCAGTGTGCCGTGTCGTAACCGATGTGAAAGGTTGATGGCAAGAGAGTTAATGTGGATTAACTCGGAAACTCGAGCGAACTAGGAAAGAAAGCAGTAGTAATAAATAGGTATGTTCTGGAGCAGTCAGCCAATTCATAGGGTATGTTCTGGAGCAGTCGCCAAGAGCATAGGGTATGTTCTGGAGCAGTCACCATACTGACGGTGCAGTCACGCATTATAGAGTACTACTGACGACACAGCCACGACGATTTCTATAGCGCCGTAGCACAGCGAGGCTTATTTGAATATGGTATTGGTGTAGCCTATTTGGTAGGTATTTTAAATATATATTATGTTATAATCTAATGTATAATAAAAAGTAGTACTCTTACGCGACGTATTTGACAAGTCTATGCATTAGTTGAATAAAAATTCTAAAATTAGCGTCTTATTTGAAATATAATTAGATCTAATTTTCATTTAAAATATATTTCTAATATGTATTACAAGCTGTATTCTTACAGGCATGCTATTTGGACAACATATTTTGACATCTTAATAATATGGAATCGTTTTAAGCAAGAAGAGAGAGAGGACCCTTAAGCTAACCCTGAGGCAGCCATGGGTATGAAGTGTTAGCAACTTCAGTTTCTTATACTCGGCATATGAGGGTAGGCGGTCAGATCTAATTATATTTCAAATAAGACGGGAGTTGTACCTCAATGAGGCTTTGTGCCCGGGGTCTGATGCCCCGCTGGCCTTATCTACGCGCACACGTCCCGGGCCTTCATAACCACTCGGATGGCTCCGGAGAACGAGATAGGGCCTACACCCCGAGTGCTATAAAGTTTGTTTTCCGCCATATTATTTTTCTAATTGAAAAACTATTGTCATTCGTTTGGGGGCCCTCCAACATTTGGGAGCCCTAGACGACCGCCTAATGCGCCTACGTGCAAACTAAAAGCTGGAAGATCGTGAACCATTTGCCGTGAATCATTTGTCCTTGAACCATTTGTCAGTGAACCATTTGTCGTTGAACCGTTGAATTGCTGCGTGCGACGGCGGTACGCGACGACAATTAATTTTGCTAATTGATTTCATTTTAGTTTAATTGATTTTAAACGGCAGAATAGTTATCACACCACCAATAATTGATATATTGATAACTGTGTTATTGTGGTGCGCCTGTGCTATCAAGTGCACACTAAATTAATATCAAACTGGAACACTCTATTTCGATTCGAGATTCGATTCGAATTCGAACTTTCACAGCCGATTCAATTCGAGATTCGATTCGACTGAAAATTTGCAATTCGCAGGTCCCTACATCATTGTTGTCGTGATCATCACCATTATCACCATCACTGTGATTCTTCTTTCTTCCTTCTTCATGACAACGTCATTCTCATCATCATTGTCGTCAGCAGCACAATAATTATTCTCAGCATCAGTAGTAGCAGCAAGCACGTAAACAAGAAGAATTTGTTAATAATGGAGCTTTAATTCAAAGACCGTTTATACTCGGCTTAGAGTTGCAATATTTAGCAAAAGTCAACTCTCTGGTATATTGGAAGCTCTGCGGTCCAACCCGTTAGCGCGCTGGGTATGTAACCCAACGTTTGTGGTTTCGTGCCTGCTTAACTAACGGATTGCTGCAAAAGGACCTAGAGCAAGTTGTTGGCACACACCTGTCACAATTACGAGGCAGTTGGTACTGGCGAAGCTGTGCAACGAGAGGCAAGCTATGCCATGAACTGGTCTCACTTACTCAACTAGGGGCTGCAACCCCTCCCCCGGGGTGAGGCCACAGCCCGAAAGTGGAAAATGTTGACCGCTTTTCCATACATATGATGAATGACGAACTGGGAACCAGAAACCCTACTAGTGGGGCAGCCTGGTGCACCATATGAAAGAATTGCTCACTTCATGACAGAATTGTGAAATTTTGTACATAGTATGAACATGTCCTAAGGAAAATTTTTAGCTATAGGGCCATCGCAGATTTGCCTCCTGGCCGGAATGGCAGCCATTTTCCAAAATGGCCGACCGAAAATAGAGATTTTTCAATATCTCAGCTACTAGTTCACTTAGAATCGTGATTTTGGTGTCTAAACATACATATTTAGGGGTAAGGATTCTAATAAAACTAATTGCAATTACTTACCTACAACAGAAAAGCTAATTTTGGTAGCCATCTTGAAGTTAAGGTGACCGGAAAGGGGCAGTCCAGAGCAAAATATAAACCAATTGCTCATTAACTGATAGAAACATGAAATTTGGTGCATAGTATGAACATGTCCTAAGGGAAATCTTTGGATACAGGGCCATCTCAGATTTGCCTTTTGGTCTCAATGGCAGCCATTTTCCAAAATGGCCGACCGAAAATAGAGATTTTTCAATATCTCAGCTACCAGTTCACTTAGAATCGTGATCTTGGTGTCGAAATATACATATTTAGGGGCAAAGATTCCAATAGAACTAATTGCAATTATTTATCTAGAAGATAAAAGTTAATTGTGGTAGCCATCTTGAAGTTAAGGTGACCTTAAAATTAAATGTTCCCGTTTCGGATTACTTCCTCGTCATGTTAACATAAAATTATGATTATAATTTTGGTGTCACGCGTACAGTATTTTGGGCAAAGGCTGCAAGGGAATTAACCAGTTCTGAAACTTGTTTTTGTGTTCAGGTTTATCTATATAAATAAAGCCAGCTTTCTGTCTGTGTGTGTGTGTGTCTGTCTGTCTGTCTGTTTGACCGGGCTTAACTTCTACAATTTTGCACCTTTTCACTCGAAACCTTCACTACTGTTTCGGCCTCGGCTTCGGACACCCAGTGGAGGGGTTCGCGTCCCCCGTTTTTACCCCTACCATGGTGAAAATGCCCCAAAACTCTACCCACCCGACAGTCCATCACGCGCAAGTTCGCCTATTCCACTGCCAAGCGGTTCTATTTATGACGCCGGTATTCCCCAACGTCATTAATAATGCGCTTAACGACACCGCGGTTCTATTTATGGCGCCGGTAATCCCCAACGTCATTAATAATGCGCATCAGTTGTTTACTTCGCACAAAATTTAATGACGATCGATTCGAAGTATATTCATCGTTTTACAACAAAATTTTAACACGTGTATGTTCAAAGACAAAGATCTAAATTATTTACAGTATATGAAACAACCAGTCTGCTCTACTAAGGGCGAGGCCGACTACAGACCGGCAGTGAGGGCTAGATTTCTGGCGTTTTCTTTAACACGCCAACGCCCGGTTCACCCTCTTCGACTGCGAAGCAGTCCCCCCCCCCCACGGTTCGCCAGACGCCACAAGGGCCTCCAAGACTGCGAAGCAGTCGCTGCGAGAGGGCGACTGCGAAGCAGTCACTCCACGGCAGAGGTCGCTAGACGCCAGAAGGCGTATACAAGACTGCGAAGCAGTCTCAGCTGTACGCCAGAAGGCGTCTACAAGACTGCGAAGCAGTCTCCCCCACAGGTCGCCACACGCGACAAGGGCCTCCAAGACTGCGAAGCAGTCGGCGCCAGAGGGCGACTGCGAAGCAGTCACTCCACGGCAGAGGTCGCTAGACGCCAGAAGGCGTCTACAAGACTGCGAAGCAGTCTCCGCCAGACGTCGCCAGACGCAACAAGGGCCTCCAAGACTGCGAAGCAGTCGCCGCCAGAGGGCGACTGCCAAGAATGCCAAGCAGTCGTTGTTGTTGTTGTTGTTGTTGTTGTTGTTGGTGGTGGTGGTGGTGGTGTTGGTGGTGTTGGTGGTGTTGGTGGTGGTGGTGGTGGTGGTGGTGGTGGTGGTGGTGGTGGTGGTGGTGGTGGTGGTGGTGGTGGTGGTGGTGGTGGTAAACTTATAACCCCGGGCAACGCCGGGTAATCCAGCTAGTGTGGAAATAAAACAAATTATGGTATATCATCAAATCAGCAGCTTACTAAAGTTCTTGTAAATGTACATTATACAATATTACAGGTAGTCCACATTTCGGAACCAATGTCCAGACAAAGTACTGCCCACAGAGTTATATAACATCATCCACGTCATTCACGGTTGCATAGGACTCTAGGTAGACAGAGACCAGTACACTGTCGAGCAGCTTTAGCACATTTGCACTGTCCCCTACAACCCTTCTCGCAGTCACATTAGAGCAGTTCACAACAGCCACGAGAAGCTTCTGCAAATGTTCCAACTTCACTTCCCAGCCTCCTTCGATCGTTTGCCGCCACCCCCAATCACTAGGACATGGTAGCCTAGGAACAGCTATGAACATCTGTGCCCAGACATGACCTGCCTAGTAGGCAGCTCTCTTGGCATGTTCCAAAAGTGCAGCGAATTCGCGCGCTCCGAAAATCTGCTACTTTGAAAGTAGAGGTAAAGGTAAAGATAGAGGTACAGGTAAAGGTAGAGGTAAAGGTAAAGGTAGAGGTGACGTTAAAGGTAAAGGTGAACGCTGAGGAAAAGGTAGAGGTAGGGGTAATGGTAGAGGTAAAGATAAAAGTAGAGGTAAATGTAAAGATAAAGGTAGAGATAAAGGTAAAGGTAGAGGAAAAGGTAAATGTAGAGATAAAGGTAGAGGTAGAGGTAATGGTAAAAGTAGAGGTAAAGGTAAGGGTATAGGTACAGGTAAAAGTAGAGGTAAAGGTAAAGGTAGAGGTAAAGGTAGAAGTGGAGGTAAAAGTAAAAGGAGATAGGGGTCGATATGGAGGTAGAGGGATATATAGAGGTTGAGGTAAATGTACAGGTATAGTGGCAGAGCCGGAAATTGAGGCAGAGGTTTAGAGGTTTAGGTAATGGTGAAAAAGAGGAAAGGTATGTAGTATTTTACACAAATAGGAATGGTATGGAAATATTGTAACGGATGAGATGAGGAGGTCATAAACGCCTTAAGAAATCTCTAGAAATTTCTCCGACTGTCTGAATGACGCAAATTTTATCCCCATAAGAATGAATGAAATGAATGAAACTTGAATAGCGAGACAGATTTCCACCGGCAGCATATATGTTCCACACATATAGGCCTATATGTGTACAACCAAATCGACTGATTCTTGTTTCCGACTGAATGTTCAAAGTTCTCATACGACTGCAATTAATTCCACCGTGGAATTTTTCACTTTGCTTGAACGTTTACTGCGATTTGTGCGGAATATCAATTGGTGTTCTGATATTTAAAACACGGATATAGCTTCGGACAAGCCACTTTGACCGGTGTATGTATCATTCTCCTTATGCGTCCGCGCAGTGATTCTTGCAGCGGCGTGCGAGAGTGAAGAGAGTGACAGATGACCATTATTCTCCTTAGGACAATGATCGAATTCGTCAAAATTTCTGGATGGTCGAACTTCGACGTTTCAAATGTCTGGGACGCGGTAGCAGATTGGTTAGAGTGCTCGGCCAATAACGCGCAGGGTAAGGATTAGAGCCTCCAATCACGCGGTCATTGTGTATAAGGACCTTGAGCAGCAGTCCATCACGCACAGTTACTGATCGCCGTCGATGCTCTTTTGTCGTGTATGCACTTCTGAACTTCGGAAGAAGGAGGGTAATTTCAAATACAGTTTTAAAACGTAAATCGTGACTTGTCTAAAGAGAATGGAGTTTGTCAGGTTAGCAACAACACATTCGACCAGAAATTTAGGACAAATACTGGACTGAACTTTGACCTGGGAGATTTAGGAGAATGAAAACAATCTCCGGCGTACAGCACACGTTTCAGCTATACAAATTCTTATGGGATCTGGGGCTCACTCTGCGCAGCCTCTGCCCTCAATAGTTTATCTTCTGAAGCGGTTTGACTTTGAAGCGTAACTTGTTGGGCAAATGAAAAGAATATTTAGATAACCAAGACACCCGAAAGGTAGAGGCAGATCTTCACCAACCGAACGCCGGGGAGCACACAGCCTGGAGATGAACCCAAAACCGGGACGATTAGCAGAGACATGGAAGAGAGGTACGATGATGATGATGATTATTATTATTTTTATTATTATTATTATTATTATTATTACTACTACTACTATTATTATTATTATTATTATTATTACTCATTATATTTATTTATTTATTATTATTGTCATTGTCATTATTATTATGATTATTATGATTATTATTATTATGAAACTGTCTTAGAAGCGCTAAGATCCAGAGTTTAGCGGTCCTCGTCCACGATTAACTGTGCAAATGTGCCTCGAAAAGCGACGGCGTTAAATCGTTGAGTGCATATAGAGAGGCGCTGGAACAAGTGAATTGACTCGAGTGGGTCACCCGACATTGTTGTCAGTCGCCGGCCTAACTCTGTGATGAATTCACGGCCAGATCTGTTGATGGGGCCCAGAGTTTCGAGTGCAATGGGGACAAAGCTACGCGTAGTAGGAAGGCTGCATACTTCATGTTTTATTATTATTATTTTATTATTATTATTATTACCGGTAGTTTTATTATTATTATTATTATTATGATGATGATGATGATGATGATGATGATGATGATGATGATGATGATGATGATGATGATGATGATGATGATGATGATGATGATGATGATGATGATGATGATGATGATGATGATGATGATGATGATGATGATGATGATGATGATGATGATGATGATGATGGCGGCGGCGGCGGTGATGAGTAGCGAACAATATTGCTCACTTACCTATGACCGTTGCAGTTAGCAGCGAGATCGTCAGGAGGACAAAGATGAAGCGAGCCATTCTGAACCCCAGTCTTCCGTGAAGTAGGTGTATACTCGTTGAATCTGGAACCGACGATTTGGATAATCGATTTTGCCAGGAGAATTTATACCGTTAAAATTGAAAATAGTACAATAAATTTTGCACAAGCAGCTGGTTTTTGAGAGTAAGCTTACGTATTGTGCGCACCAAAATGAACTTTTGTAGCAGATCGGAAACCAAGATTAGAGAATCAACTTGTACCCAACAAAATGAAAGAAATTAGTTTCTTTCAGAAGGGTGGGATGAGGATTTAGGAGCAGTTACACAAATCTGTATTTTAATCAGAAACTTGATAAGATAAGCTAGATTTATTCAAGCGACTTTAGCGTCCAAATGTTTCTAGCTAGGCTACTGTCGCTAAGATATTCTAATCACAACGGCGAAATATTGGCATTTGATTAACATGATTGGACGGCAACCGCCAGGTGGCCAAGAGACCTCTATTCTTCTTGTGTCGGTTTGAATTTATGTGAAAGAACTGCATGTAGTAAGCAACTCCTCCTACCACTGGTTCGGTTGTAAGTAGTAAGCCAACATACGCCATCAATTCAAAAGGTGACTGCGAAATCTCTTGGTTAAAAATTGGTCTTTTCCAAGCGCATAAGCTTAGTTCACTGCCATAGTAAGACTCGCCTATCTCATGCAGATGGACTCTCATTCCGTTATCGCTGCTGAGTAAGCTTTAATATTCATATTGGTTCACTAAGTGACTGACACGATAAATCTTGAATCAAGCGAGCAGAAGCAGGCAATAATAAAACCTTACTGCGGCAAGTGAATTCTCCATTAGTTCACTTGAGACCATCTTTATGAGTGGCTATTAGGCTACTACGCCCATTGTACGAGTAGCATAATATATCGGAAACAACTAGGAACAAATGAATACGCGCCTGTCATCTTAGAAGTTTAATAACCTTCTCTGTTTTTCCGATTCCTCCTATTACTCGCTTCTCATTCGTATCACCAAGGGAGACCTGCGCAAACTACAAATGGTTCAAACTCTCTTGCTACAGCCGTAACAAGACCCATATATTATTATTATACATTGCCCGTCGAGCACAGAATCCATTTTGAACTTTGCCTCATTATTTGAAAGTGCTACATTTTAACCATCCCATTTATCTCTCTTCTATGCTCGTTCCTTATGCAACAAATAAATAAATTAATACTCTAAATCCATGGACACTAACGCTTAATGTGCCCCGCACCCGAACAGTGTTGGATCTGGGCTATCTCGGATGTAATGTTTGCTTTTCAGGCTTTCGCTGAACCTGTCCTGAAGGCGGATGACTTGGTCGATGGTGCTGCTGTACTTCCGAAAGTCTGCCTGGTCCTTCGTCAGCAGATTTTTCCTATACACAAACCACTGTGGCCGATTCGTTATCATCCACTCCTTGATCTTAAGCAGACAGGAGGTAAGAGATATCGGACAATATCAATAGCAATCAAGCATTTATATAGCGCCCCCTCAAGGAAGCTTTCAGTGGCGCTCCCAGTCCAACCCCGGCGAAAGAGAACAGTCTTTAGAGCAGTGAAGAAGCGTGGGATGAGTTTCGAGGAAGAGACCGCAGCTCAGGAGGAAGCCTATTCAAAATTGTGTGTCCAACCACGGAGAAAGCGCGCTGCTGCATAGTAGCGGTGCATGCGAAAGGAACTCAGAGGTCACCACGAGTGGCAGAGCGAAGAGAGCGGTGACCAGGTGGTACAGAGGCACGAGAACAGAGCTCACGCAGATTGAAGGGAGCACAGCCAAACTGACATTTCCAGACAATGGATTCAACCCGGTAGACAATGCGTTGCGAGAGTGGTAACCAGTGGAGGACATCACGCATGTATTCAGAGACATGGTCAAATTTAGGAATGCGCCCCATCAAGCGCGCAGCGGAACGCAGTACGCTTTCGAGGCAGTTCAGTCGAGTGAGGAGAAGCCCAATATAAAGGGAGCAGCAGTAGTCAAGCCGACAGGTAATGAACGCATGAACGAGAGTAGCAGATTGGGAGGAAAGAGAGCGGAAAACAACGCGAAGCTGTCATAGCTGAAAGTAGCAAGCGCGACTCACCTGCAAGCTATGCGGAGAGATGGTGAGTTCTGAATCCAAAATGACGCCAAGATCTCTGACGGAGGTGGAAAAGACGATATGGGGGAACTCAGAGGTAAGAGAGCGTGATCAATCTTAGCAAGCTGCCTATGGGTGCCCAGCCACATGTATTGAGTCTTATATGGATTCAAGCGAAGGCGGTTGGAAGACATTCAGGCAGTGAAAGAGTTAGTGGAATGGCACATGAGGCGGATTGCAGCAGCGGCGTCAGAAGGAAAGCAGTGGGTGTAAGCCTGTATGTCGTCAGCATATAAATGGTTGGATAAAGAGCCGGTGGCAAGAAGACGACTGAGATCAGAGGTGTGAAGATAATATAGAGGAGGGGGCCCAGGAGTGATTCCTGAGGAAGGCCAAAACGGACTGGGGTCCAGAGGGACCTGGTAGAACAGTAAACAACCAATGAGGAGCGGTCAGCACTCAAGGGGCTTTTCAGATAGACCGAAGGATATAAACAAGCGATTAGACATACGGATCACACACACTGGTCCATTGTTTGTTAACCTTAAAGTACTGAAAGTGGAGTCTTCCTCCTGGTAGCCCTACACTGTAGATTATATGGTTCTGCCATAATTGTCAGATGTTGGTTACAGGAAAATAAAATTGAATTGAAAATTGAATTGATTGAGGAGGATGGCATGGTCGACCGAGTCAAAGGCAGCGCTGACATCAAAGAGTGCAAGAAGGAGACTTGGGAGCGAACAATGGTGCCACAGAAATCAGAGAGAAGGCAAAGGAGAAGGGTTTCCGCAGAGTGACCTTTGATTCTGGTTTCGTAGGGCCTTTGGATGGTTTGAGGATCGGACGGATGATCGCATGCTTCTAGACTCGAGCTGGCTGCCGTTGTTCCAGACGCTGTTGTAAATCTTCAAGATAACTTTCAGTGCTGACTTGTGTAGATGCTGTACTAACTCGCACGGCAACTTGTCCTCTCCAGGGCTTCGGTTCTTCTTGGTCCCTTTGATGGCCTCCTTCAGCTCATGAAGATTGAAAGAGGTTGTGTCAAGGTTGGGATGCGTCTCTGTGCTGGTGCGCCGTTGATTCTCTGCGTCATTCCCCACACTGGTCCGAGCTTAGACTGGTTGTCTAAGGTGGAACAGAAGTCTTTCCATCTCTGTCGACCCGTGTCTGAGATGATTCCCTTGGTCTTCGTCTGCAGGTGTTGGAACTCGATCTGGTTTTCCAGGTTCTTCGATCTGGCTGCATAATTTCTGAGTCTGTTTCTTCCATAGATGACCTGTGAACAATTCTCATTCCAAAATGTTAATGTTTATGCCGTTTAACTCTAGAGTCTAGATGTTACCTTTCGCTCTGGTATAGCAGTGGCAGCGGTTTCATGCAATTCTTCCTGAAATTCTGGAAGATGGCATAGAAATCGTCAGACATTATACCATTATTGAATTCGATTCTTACTTTACTGTCTATATACATTCAAAGCATCCTTCTTTAAACTCAAACAATTCAGCCCTGTGTCCTCTTCGACTTCTGCCACTTCGTCGACTCTGGTGATCGTGACCTTGTAGTCAGATCCGAGGGACTATAATAAACGCCAGAGCGAATATTAGATGGAGCACAACCGACGCTGTGGGTGCATTGTAAGGCCACATGTTTTGTTGTAGTAGACAGATCAATGACAGAATTGTTTACAGATCCTACCCTGGGGTTGAGAGTTAGTTGCCCTGTGTTGAGGACCACAAGGTTCTTTTCCATGACAACCTCCTCCAGATCGATTCCTCTTCTGTTCTTAGCCCTCATGCTACCAAGGTTTTTTGTGACATCGGCTACCAAGGGGGGGGTGGTTACCACCCCCGGAATTTCGTGTTTGGTTTAAGATATCATATCATGTAATACAGCATTTGATTCAGCATTCATTTCTGAAAAGAATGGTATATTTAGTTGTAAAATATATGAATGCATCTCGAAATTATATAGTTTTTAACAAAGGCACCGGTCCATTTAACGATTTGTACTATTTGGATAAAAAGATATAAATGATGTGTGTTTTGAAAATGAACTATGTATCCAAGAATATTCTAAATATAATAAATATAATGAGGCTTAAATTTCAACAATACAAACTATTCCAAAGTCTGTTTTAGTTACAGGCAAAACCTAAAGGCGTGCAGCTATATCAACATGAAACAAGAAATTATGTAATTTTTCCCGGCAGTCAAAAACGTCAGTGGTCCTTGCAGTTATTGCAAGTTACTTTCATTGTTTTGTGCGAATGCTTCCTGCAAACCGGCTTCTTGAACACTTCACAGCACTGCTTTACTCTGTTAGTATTCTGCTTCAACTGTTTATAGCCCTTCCCCATACCCAACCATATCGGTTTACGTTGTGATGTTGCAACAGTGATTTTCACACTGAAAAAGCGTATTATTATTCATTATGATCACTTCCTGTTATCAAAAGACAAACAACTAAGCAGGTAAATATAGCCCTACATTCCCTCTAAAGAATGGCATAGTTGTTTCTCTTCCAGAAAGAATAATGAATACCTTTATAGTCGACAACAGCTAACAGCTGACGAGAGAAATTCCTGATTTCATAAGTGGTACCTAGGCTATATTGGGTATAACTTTTTTATGGCGTGGGATATCATCACGACTTTTACCTCAAAATTTGCGCAAATGGACCCCCTACAGCTACCTAAAATGTCAAAATTATATTCCATGTGCTAAAAAAATTTTCCAGAAAAAAGTAGGGGGTGGTAACCACCCCCTTGGTAGCCCGAGGGTTAGTACTGCTTTTCCATCCTGTGCAGTTCACATTGAAGTCTCCGCAAACTCCATCGAAGAGCGCCACTATAATAATATTATAGCAAGATGCATCGCCTAATTTCTACTCCACTGATAAACTGTTCTGCGTTACTCCTATCTTCGGTATAATTCCAATGAGAAAATCGTTACAGGCAAAAACGGTACCGGTTAAGATGGGAGGGGGATACAGTGACCGCCCAAAAGGAGGCTCCAACCAGCACCTTACGAGTTGCAAGGCGCTCTTATAACCAATCGGCTACCAGAAGGGCAAATGCCGTATACGCTCCTCAGGGGGCACAGGAGCTTCGCTTTACACTAGTCCAGATGTTTTGGATTACAAGATTAACTACCGTAATCTCTGTTCCGCTGCTCTGTTGACTCATGATCTTTATTATCTTCTTCGTCATCGACTACCTCTACCTTGTCATCAACTTCCGCCTTTGGACCGTTTTCTTCCGCAACATCCTTGACCTTGCTTCGGAGGCCAGAGGACTTCATGCGTTTATCAGCTTTCTGCAAACGCAATCAGTCATGTTCTTCCATTACTTAATTTGTAACTGAACATGGCAGCATACGGTAACCAAATGACCCACATTGCTGTCCTATTGACACTTCAACGTAGCAAATAGGTTTCATTAATAAACTTAAAATGTCTTTAATTTACTTATGTGTTGATTTAATAAATAGCTCTCAATCAGTCACAATTCCAATTGGGGTTCTCAGTGCGTCGTGTTCTAGTAAGGAAATTCTTCCTCAAAAACAGAGAAACCTCGATGACCAGTTTACATGTTCAGCTGTCGAAGATACGATTAGGGCAATCCTTTCCCTACTTCGCGCAGACCTTCAGAATTCTCTAGTCAAGCATTACTTCAGCGTCAACAAAACACTTTTTGATGTTACGTCTACATATATATATATATATATATATATATATATATATATATATAAATATAGTATATATATTGTATATATATTGTATATATATTGTATATATATACTCACATTCAAAGACACTCCATAATGTTAATTTCTATTGGAACAATACGATGCCTCTAAAATAAGCCAGGGCATGCATAGCCAGGGCATTCAAACAAGCAACCAGTACAGAGGCAACTGTGACTGAACAAAGAAGAGCAAAAATTCTGATAGGGAAACGACCAGGGCAAAGGCTTTTTACCAGGGTATTTGACCTGGCTCGTCCTGGTGTAGCACCGCCATTGCTTGAAATCAATGGGTGCTTGCGACATGCGAGGCTCATGCCATTTCAATTATGCAAATAAAGTGTATCTGTAATAGTTAATTAGTTTAAACCAATAGGGAAAGACCTATGGGCTGGAGAAAAGGAATGGAGAAATTAATATTCAGTGAGGGAGAGTCCTATGGAAGGTAGCGAAATGTATGGGGAAAATATATCTTACATTGGAGCTAACCCGAACCAGTGGAGTAGGAGTTCCCCTTGCCCCATACAAATCGACGCTGCTCATAGGCATGCGTTGAGCGTGAGCCTTTGATAAACAGTGAAGGAGAGTCACATGGACAGTAGCGAAAGGTAAGTGGAAAGTATACCCCCTCATTGTTACGCTGAAGCAAACCCGAGCTATTGGAGAAGGAGTGTCCCCTTGCTCCATACAAACCGATTCTACTCATCTGCATGAGTTAAGCGTGAGCATTTGAGAAACAGACCAGATTCCAAGTGTATCTAGCTGTAAATTTGCCAAACTAACCATTACGTAATATACTGGCCTCCGTTCATTTCCAACCTCAACCTTTAATCACGCTCGACCACACGTGTTACAGAGTAACGAACATAGAAAGATTTGGATCTCTTTCCACGATTAAATATAAATTTGCTAATTCTTCATTAAGCAACTGTTTGTGACTGTGTCATATCAGAAGAATGAGGAAAGGAGCCCTTTAGCCGAGGGCATGCACTATACAGTGTCATTGACTTCTTTTTCTTAGCCTCGGCATATGAGGGCGTCTAGCCAGTACTCTCCCTCCCCATCTGATCTTCTCACCGACAGTGTACAATCAGTGGACTCACTACAGCTTAGTTGGCTAGAAGGCACAGGGGAGCAGATAATATTATCTCGAAACAAAATTGTGTCCTAGCGGAATCTGAACTCATGGCACCTCCAGCACTTTATCCACTCTCCATAGCGCATTCCTGTTTCTTCTTCGTTATAATTTTAAAAGAACTCGTGCTATAATGAAGCGCGCTATAAGCGTAGTTTGGTGTAGTCGGTCGATGACTCACAGGATATTGTTCGACGCCCAACGACATCCGAAGTTCATCGTTGGCTCCATCCAGTCCATAAAACCCTTCGACATCAATCGACGGACTTTGGCCATCGGTGCTCTTATCGAGTGTCCTCGCCCTACGCCATCTGTTGCCCGTTTTGGCTGCCGAGAAAGCTGTAGAAACAGGGAGACGCTGTCACGAATAAAACTCCAGAACATCTACATGTACTAGAGTCTTCGCGAATTCGCGCGCTCCGAAAAATGCATCCCTAAAGGTAGAGGTAAATGTAAAGGTAAAGGAATAAACAATAAACAGAGGCAGTGCTTTTATCAAGCGGAACGGCGATCCGGCACTTTTTCAGCTTCCAAAAATAATTTATTTTTAAATGATAAAAACAATAATTTAGTTATTTTAATTTAATTTCAGTGTTGTGAATTGTTTTCAGTGTTTATTCAGACCCCTCCCAACCTTCAATCGCGTTTTTCTCGGGATTTTAGCCCTTCCATATTTATTCAGTTCCGGAACCTATTGTTCAGTTCCGGAACCTTTTTTTCTAGAAAAAAACACTGGATTAACATAATTGGATGGCAACCGCCAGGTGGCCAAGAGACCTCTAATCTTCTTGTGTCGGTTTGCGTTTCTTGAATTTATATGAAAGAACTGCATGTAGTTAGAAACTCCTCCTACCAGGTGTTTGGTTGTCACTGAGTAAGTAGTGGTTGTAATAATAATAATAATCTTCGTTCAATATCTTCAAACTGACAATTACGCAGTATGATTACAAATCAGTATGAACGGATGATCACAAGTTATTACAGGAGTGGAATTTAACTGTACACGGCATCCATGCAAGGCGCCCATCACGTCCTATATCTCATTTTAACAACGCGCCATCTCGCGAATGAAAGGCTGAGTGGACCTTTCGGATGGGTGCGGGATGCGACCCCCCTACCTCTTGCTCTTCACGCCAGTGATGTTACCACTACACTATGGACCCCCCATTATGCCATCAAGTCAGAAGGCGACTGCGAAATTTCTTGGTTGGTTAAACATTGGTCTTTGCCAAGCCTATAAGTTGAGTTCACTGCCGTAGTAAGACTCGTCTTTCTCAGAGGGACTCTCATGCCGTGATCGCTTCTGATTAAGCTTGGTTAGTTCCTTAAGTCATTAACACGACTAGGAACAAATAAACACCCTCTTGTAAAATTAGTTATTTAAATTCCTTACTTTTGCGGAATCGCCCCGTAACTCACTTCTCATTGGTATCACCAAAGGAGACCTGCAATAACTACAAATGGTTCAAACTCTCTTGCTATAGCTATAACACAAACCCTATTAGCCTATTTCACCCATATTGCATTCACTGCACTGGTATAGAATCCATTTAAAACTCTTGCCTCATAATTCACAAAGTGCTGCATTTGAACAATCTCTCTTCCGTGCTCATCCCTCATACAACAAAGAAATATGACATTCGATTAATGGACACTGTGACTCTTAATGTGCCCCGCAGTCGAACAGCGTTGGATCTGAGGTTTTCTCGGTAGCTATAGTCTACAGCTGTGGAATTCGCTGCTCAGCTCAGTTCCTTCGGTCAATTCTTTGATGTCATTCAGGTCTAAATTTAAGACTCATCTCTTTCAAATTGGATATCTACCGTAACCAGACTTCTGGCTTTTCTCATCTATTGGATTTACACCTGGATTTTCTAATGGATTGTGATTTTAGATTTCACCTAAAGCGACCATCGACTGATATCTTCGGCATTATAATAACGGCGCTACATAATCCAATCCAATCAGGTAGGTCTATGTGGTGCTCAGAACGAAACGTTTCAGTAAGACATTCTAAAGCCGGAACCATTTAGGGCCTACACCGAAAACTTTAAAAATCCCATAAGGAACCAACTTATGAACGAGTTCGTGTCATAGCGAGATCATTACATAGAGCTCGACTAAATTTGAGTCCATCTTTCGGGCCGCGTTATATCTGAATTTGTGTCATGATGTATACATTACAATGAGTTTCTGGTGTATGTAAAGTGGCTCTCAAGCATGTTGTGTAGGTGTGCGGCGTAGTTTCTCAGATCTCTCATTGTCAGTCGCCTATGTTCTTGGCTGATTATCGTCTTCCACCACTTTGTAGAAACTGATATTCTGCCTCGTTCAAGCTTAGATACTTTGATTTTGTCTGGCTGTGTTACAATAACAGGCTGCTATCGTTCTTTTTGCCCCAACGGTGAATTCTACTAAATGTAGAATTCAACCAATATTAAACCAAACCTTTATTATTCTTTAATTCACCCTTTTCTCTCATATTGCAGCATAGTCTGGGCCTCAAATTACTCAACTCGTTTGCTTAGATTAATTTCATTAAAAAAGAGGGCTGCTAGAATTATAACAAGAAAATCAGGTCCAATTTCCCCCCATGCTGCATTACAAAGTCTAAAAATTTTACCAATTGAACAGATTAGAATCCAACAGACCTCTGAATTCATGTTTAAGTACATGCACAATCTTCTCCCTGCAGCATTCAATGACTTCTTAAGTTTGACATCCAAAATAAATCCTTACTGTGTCAGAACATCTGCCGATTATAGAGGAGCACCTGCTAGAACAAACACCAGAAAGTTCTCAATAAAAAGAGCTGGCCCGAGGACTTGTAATAATATTCCTGTCGCCATAAGAAATCTACCTAATATTTTAATTTTTTAGAGAAAGCTCCGCGAGTACCTAGTGGCAGCTGTTCCCCAACCCTCCCCATCTACATTTACAAGCAAATTACTGACTTGAGAGCGCACTAGGTTTTGATGCTGACACCTGATGTGATATTACTTCGATGTTTAGTTAACTAGTTAAGTCCATAATGTATAGTATTACAATGTTAAGCCAGTTGCCACTATTTTTTATGTACAAGGGTAACCCTGATAGCGGGATCCAGGTCCCTTAATGGTTTATCTCCCTTTACTTCCATTGAAAACTAATTGATTTGTTTTCTATTAAAATTTTACACTGAATGACATCATTTCTGTTACTGCATATTATGCGAAGTAATAAAATTTATGGTTATGGTTATGGTTAAATGCACGCAATTTGCTGGGGTTGCATAGAACCGACCCCGCTCATTTCTTCAATGAATTGATCGGATTTAAATACTTTACCATCGCTGCCTGTTTGAAAGGGTGTAAAACATTAAACAACAGATAGATTGGTGCAGGCAGCCCTTTTTGTTATTTAAATTCTCCAATGAAGTATTATCACTTTTCTACTCAAACAAACCCTTAGATTGTCATTATAAAGCTTGCGTGTCATACTATTTACGGCTTGTTTTGCATGAATGCAGCTGTTATTGTGGTAGGCCTGAGCTCTAACTAACATCCCTTACATCATTATAAAATAATTCTTTTGATCTGCGATATTAGTTTAATAATAATACCAAGACTCCAAGAGTAAGTAAAAGGAAGGAGGGTGTAGCGCCTTATCAGTATATCGTATCCATGTCATGATTGTAGATGAGCTCATGGCCGATAGTAAGTGGGAAAGGTTATGCAAAGTCATTTCAACAACCTTGAAAGTTCACGGGTCTTTTGACGTAGTGTCATTTTCGCAAACGATATGACGGTCGATATGCACATTATTTTTATGACTGTGCAAAGCGCTCCTGAAATTGTGTTTGCCTTAGAAAGGCGCTGTATAAGTTGTCTTCCTTATACTACATTACATTCTAAGCAAGAGGTTGTGAAGGACGTCGCTCGTGTCGACCTTATGTGAGCTAGTGTATTATCCTTCTATTATAATCGATGAATGCACATCATCAAATAGCGCTAACATTAGATTGAACAAACAGCAATGAGTTACGTTTCAAATTTAATATAGGCACATTTCAAACTGATGACAAAGAAATGTATCTTATATTTTCGTCGGGTAACATTTCTAATATAGACATGGTTCTGGCAAATTTCATACTGATTTGAAATGTTACTAAAGTTCTCATAAAGTTTTTGCAACGAGAATGCTAATGAATTATTGAATATTATAAGTCAAAATGTTGAGTAGATTCATTCGACTGGGAATCTTTCTGCCTCTTACTTGTCATTACAGGAAATTAATCTGGGAAGTTCCCGGACTAACGGAGTTTCACAGATCCCCTTCAGATGGTATAAAGCATAATTTGTTGTTTTCACTATCCTGTCGGCTCGTAGGGATTTGTGGTCCCACCTAATGAAAATGTAATACCACAGGCAATTAAAATCAGTTGCAATATTTAAATAAAAACAGTTACAATATAAATGTTGATTAGAGTTACTGTTTTATATATATACAGCACAGGTAGGCCTACAGCATGCTTATATCAGTGACTAACCAGCATAGAAATCGTCTTGTAACGCGAAAATTTTGAATTTAAATCTAACTATAAACGGCTTTGTGTAAAGAACATGCCATTGAGCGAGTCCTATTCGCACAGTTGCTACTCGCCATGTACGTGTGTAATACTGTGTAAGTATGCATGTATGCATGTAGTTTAAGGAGTCCGTCTTCTAACTCACTTATTGTTTTAGAAGAGGCGCTCACTACAAACGAAACACACACACACATACAGGCACACATATGCATAAACATCCGTAGCTAGCAGAGGAAGATAGCACACATATACACACATGCAAACCCACATACAAGCACACGTATAAACACAAACCATCACCGCTACCACTAATGCCAGTACTGTCGCTGCTACTGCTGCTGCAACCGTTTTGTCTTGACTGGCCACACTGTATTTCTGCTGGGTTCGGACAATACCGGTACCTTGGAAAGTCTAACGTATTCATCAGACCGTGAAACGGTGATCCGGATTATTTGATTTGGCTTGTTGACTATTATTTACTAGGTCCGGTCCGTTTTTCGTCAGACAGGGGTCAGTAGAAGCTGATTTGAAGAGAAACTGCAAGCGTCCGACTTCAGTCTAGTCACCGGATTGATGGATGGATGGATGGATCGATGGATCGATGGATGGATCGATTAATCAATCAATCAATCAATCAATCGTTTATTTTGCAACCAACCAATTCAGTACAAAAATCACATGAACATAGATATCGTTATATTCGGCTACAAAAAGGGTGGCCCTGAAGGGATCGAGGATCCAGCTAAGTAGGGACACCTAGGTACAGATTTTAAATATGAAAGATCGAGGTAGCCAGGAGGTATGATATTTTGATTAAATCACGTATAGGCCTAAGTGCTTATTGCAACCATGATCACTTTGGTTAGCATGTGCAAAATGAAAAGAACGAAAAACACAACTCATTGTGAAAATAGGAAATAACGATCAGAATAAACGAATAAAAAGAGAAATGAAAAGAAGAACAGAAGTAAACAAAAAATGCTTAGAAAGCTAACTAACTAATTGAAAAAGTCTTAACTAACTACAAAGAAGCAAACTCAATTTACA
>OY744604.1:36447449-36532449 GCA_963556255.1 Allolobophora icterica
AAGGTAAGGTGGTAATGCAAGGTAGAGTAAGAGAGTGAAAGAAAAATAAAATCAGATTTTAACAATAGATTAAATGAATAAACTTCAAATCGGTCTCTCTATGTATCGTTACCATAATAATATATTTTCCGTTGGCCTTTAATAACGATTTCAAACTGGGTTTATCTGATCATTGTCATCGTACTATTACGATGCTCAACCAGATATTTGCGTGTGTCGATAGCTTTAACAGTTTAAATAGATTGATTGATTGAAGTTATGGTAGGTTACGATACAGTAAGGTAAGGCAAGGTAGGGTAAGATAGAGAAGCTTATTGCAAGGGAAGGTAGTAAGAAAAAATTGTATGGTAGGGTAGGTGGAATACGGTAGTTAAGTACTTACAATAAATTAAGGTTAAGTAAGAAAAGATCGATGTCGGCTACAGTGAGGTAAAGTAATTATTGGTTTATTCCTCGCCAACTGTAATAAGTAGACTGACCTTTCCTTCAGCGCACGGAGTTCCGAGGACGGGCGTCAGCGCAGATAATGCGACGCAGCTCTCGTTGTTGCCTGGCTCCAGACACCACAGAACGGTACAGAGCTCCTCGGGAGAATCCGATTCATCCCTCTGGACAAGAAGAGGTGATATAAGTTCAGGTAAGATTAGATATGAGATCTTAAGGTAAGGTAAGATAAGGTATGCAACTTATTCTCCTAGACACATCACAACTACACTGAGAAAAGGTAATATAAGATAAGATAAGTTAATGTAGACTTGTAGAGTAAGATAAGGCAAGGCAAGGTAAGATGAAGTAAGGTGAGATACGTTAAGGTAGGCCTAATGTTATGTCGTGTGGATAGTCTTTTGAATGCGGTATTTTCTGAGAAGCGAACACCGATTAATGACTTCCACAACGACTTTTAACGGTGTTATATTAGTTATAATTCCCTAATTTGTAATTTGTAACCGAACTTTATATAGCGCCACTCAGATCAGCGGTGCTCTCGACCCGCATCGGTGCCATCACCGGTAAAAAGTAAAGTTTTCAAGTTTCGACGGAACTGAAGAGGAGAGAGGGAAAGAAGCTCTTGGCGGAGGGACTGGGGAAGACTGTTCCAGGCTGAAGAACTCACATAGGCAAAGCTCCTGGATTGGGCCGTGGAAAAGTGCATACATGGAGCAACTATAGGACCAAGGGCCGAACATGGCAAGGAGATTATAGATTATAGTTTATGGCTACAATCCACCAACGCAACGTTACTTTCTCAGGGTCACACTAATTAGTCAGTATTCGTGTCCACTGTCCAATGATCCTATCATTAACCTTACATAGCAACAGTAAAGCACAGTAATTCTGTCGTAATATTTGTGGTGAAGAGAAATAGCGTAGATAGTAGAAGGGAACGTATGTTAACGAAGATCACATATCCTTCCTGATTTTTATTAACCTGGGGTTAACAGAATTATAGAAGCACTAACGAGATGCTCGTAGAAGGCAGTGTGCAAATTATAGGCCTACTGCGGTTCGAAAATGTGTTTGAAAAGGCTTACGTCGCAGAGACCCGACTCCTGACCGTAGACATCTTTGCACTGATCATCAGGTGAGATAAGCTGACCTGGAAGAACGGATATCTTATCAGCGACGCTATCGAACAGACACCCTCTCTTCCCAGAGCTACAACCCACCAACAAAACATTACTTTCCCAGGGCCACAATAATTAGTCAGTATTCATGTCCTATCATGCACCTTAAATATCAACAGTAAGCACAGTAATAGGCCCTAATGTCGTGATGTTTAAATGTAGGCACTGAACTTTCCTTTAACTTAAAAGGAAAGTGAATGAAAGGCAAGGCTGGAAATAACAAGACGTAGGAATGGTGGGAAAGCGGTAGGATAGGGTAAGGTAGGGCATGGCAGAGTAAAGTATGGTAGGCACTGATTGTGGATGGCAGGGTATTGTAGAGTAGAATAGGGATGGCAGAGTAGGATTGGGTAGGACAGGTATAGGTATGGTATGGTTGGATAAAGTATATGCTAGCGTACGAAAGGGTAGGATAGGGTACGGTGGGGTAAGGTGGGTGCCGTATGTTAAAATAGTGTAAGGTAGAGTAATAATGAGAAAGCAAGAAAATGGTAGGACATGAATGGACAGGAAAGATGGATAGGAAAGTTAAGTGCTTACTTGAGTACAGACTTCAATTCGAGAATGGTGCACGGAGAGAATAGAAAGTAGTTCTTAAGGAGATCGTTGTTGTCAGATATCCTACTCGGCGCCATGATGAAACTCTGATTCGCGGAACAAGATCCGTTGTGAACCTCATCGTCATGCCCTGCCCCGAAGCTACAAATTCATTTAAACCCAACTAAGAAAACAATGGACCGTTTAGCATAAAAATACATCTAGAGCTTTGCATACTTTTGAAAGTTTCAGAATGAAGTCCAGGACTTCGTGGTGAACATTATAGTAATGGATCAATACAAACCATGGGTTGTTTCCACAGTTATGATAGAGATTGGGGCTTTTGTAACAGTTAGCTTATGGTAACTGATACGATGCTTTAAAATTACGTTTAGGAGATTATGCAGAAATTTCCTCAGATAGCTTCAGACTAAATGCAGTTGAGATCGGAGTGGAGCTTTGGTGGCGTATGAAATCGAACGGGGACTATAGAAGTTAGCAATAGGATGGTAGAACTATTAGCCTCTTGCTACTGTAATTGTTTAAAAATAAAGGGATTTCATCATATCACACGCGTTTCTCTGCTATTGACTGAATGAGGTGGGATGAAACCGTCATTAATTTCCTAAATCAATTATAAATCAGATAATAACATGCACTCCAACTTAAGTAAATAAATAAGTAGCCATTAATAATGCGAGATATTTTTAAAAAATAGACAAGTGTAAAATGCTACTGTGGCCGGATCAGGAAAAGCCCAAGACAGCAGCACAGCTACTAGCAGCTAATGAAAGCGCTTCTGACGCTCGCTTCAGGATGGGAAACTGTCGAAAAATGGCATTGCTGCAAAAGTTCTAAGTATTCGAAACATAGTACCCGATATACACCCGCGATATTCTTGGAAACAAACGATGTGTTGCTGGAGTCTTGCATGAGGAAATTCCTGACTGTCTTTTTAGTTGTTAAAAACCTTGGCGTCTGTCATGCGGTGATGATTTTAGGTGATTTTCCAAAACTAAAAATGTCGGGCTTTTGACGCGGCAAGCATCACAGAATCGGACTCGGAAGCAATATATGCACGAATAAAAGAGATTTTTGCAAGCAAACAGCTTGAAACCCAGCAAAAGTACACATTCATTCCGTGCGAAATATGGCGGCTACAGGATGTTCCGTCAGTGAGATCCCCGGACTTACAATGCAATGGAATGCAACAGACTTAAAACTGAAATAGAATATATTAGGAAATTTTCTTCTTCAACTTCCTTGCTGCTCAAACTCCTCTGGCTGTTTCGCACGTGACTCAAAGACGCCATGGAAGTCAGAGTCTAATTGGTGGTGAATTGAAACTTGCCCATGTCCTAGTTCATGGATGGCAAAGTTGGCTGATGATAGTCCTCCGTCTTCATGAATTAAAGAACTCGCATATCCATCCGCCGTCCTGCAAATTGTTCCCAGGTACGCCACTCCTGTCAAACGAAACAAAGCGGCACTCGACTCAGTATCACCATTATCATTATTATTATCAGCATCGTCATTATCATCATCATTATCAGCGTTATCGTCATTATTGTTATTATTATTTTTCCGAAGTATAAAAGATACCTCAAGAAAAAGTGTGTTAGGAGGAAAAATTGTCTCTGAGAAATCCTGTATCGCCCAGGTTTCACAGCCATCCGAAAATGGGCCTCTGATGTAATGGCTTTGTGGCGCTGGCGCAGAAAGATAAACGTTGGAAAAGGAAATTAGTTTCACGTCGATCTCCGGAGACAGCTGAAGCGCGACGTCTCAACGCGGAGAGAAATTATTCTCCACGCTCGACATTTACATGGCCAATGGAACAAACCTTTGGGTTGTATTATTATTATTATTATTATTATTATTATTATTATTATTATTATTATTATTATTATTATTATTATTATTATAATTATTATTATTATTATTATTATTATTATTATTATTATAATTATTATTATTATTATTAATATTATTATTATTATTATCATCATCATCATCATCATTTTTACTCGTATGATTTTTTTTATACCCGACGAATATATGATCCCTCAGGTGTAAGATTAATTGCGTTAACTAATTAATGATGTTGACTCTGGAGTGGCCGTCCTGGTCAAGATCTGGGGGTACAACAGTGCTGTGGAAGGCGACTGCGTTGAAACGTTGAATTACGACGGACAGGCGCTCGAACAAATAGCTGGTTTCTCTTGGGTTTCCCGAGATTTGACTTATTAGACGTCCAAGATCAGCGAGGAATGCCTGTCCTACGGCGTTAACTGGTCCCAAGGTTTCGAAAGCCAATGGAACAAAATGGTAGAATTGCATCAATTCAGTGTACCTAGCTATCTTCATGGACTCAGCCTGTTCCGCTGCACCTCCCGCCCGAGTGGAGCCGAGTGGAGTCTGCCACTGTGACGTCCCAGTTCAAACATCGACCCGAGCGCCATGATATCAATGTGAGGCCATCTGGTCGTTTGCCGTCCGACGTGGATAGGCCCGGAAGTTCCTTAACTGCCGGAATGTCAGCCTGAACGAGGCTTCTGCAGATTAGGTCATTCAAGACCGCATGTCGGGCGTGTCGGCCCGGACCGAGACGGCATGACAGGCCATGCGAACCATTGATGGTCACCAGAGTGGCGCACGGACAGTCAAGTGGATGGCATATGGTCGTGCCAAAGCGTAGGCCTACAGTTATTCGAACTGCCTCGTCATCCAATCTGAGGCCGCACGTGCTGATAGGCAAAGCAATCAGTCAATCACCCGCATGTGCTGCGGAGACTGCTCTAAGTCGTGCTTGATGGTAGGTGCTGGTGTGAAACTGAGCAAGCTCGGTTACTGTCCTTTGAATAACGGGTCTGTTCCAAAAAGACTGCTTGTGAGATAGATACCGGCCAGATGTGTTGTAGAGTAATTGGAGCACCATTGCTCGACCGAGGTGACAAACTGTGTGTCTGTGTCAATGATTGCGTTAATGAGCATGGAGAATTGGATGGCGAGGGTAATTGCAGTGGAAGCCAAAAAGGCGACTAGAGCAAGTGATTAAACCCTACGGATACCCAGGCCTCAAACTTTAACAGGGAGGGATGCCTGCAACCACTGATCATCCGACAAAGAATGACAGTTGAGATGGTTCAGGAAATAAAGCTATAGCAGTCGGGCAACGAAGGGCTATGGGCATGTATGCTCACAGAAGCGGTGTGTGATGCAAGTAGATGGAGTCACAAGTCAGTCAGCTTTAGTCGCCAGATCAGAGTTAGCCGTGCCAGAGATAGGGACATCATATAGAGAATTCAGGAAGAGAGGAGATTCGGGCAGGATGAGAGAAGAGAGTCGAATCGCAGGCTTGAGACAGGTCGGTGCGTGGCTGACGGAAGTCAGACACATACAGGATCGCAGACGACATGGACGAAGAGATCAGACCTAGATACCTAGATCCTTAGCACTTTGGTCACGCTCTGAACACTCTGTGCGAACGCTGAAGTCAATAATAATTAACATCTGAAGAAAGGTTCGTCTCTGTATAAAGGTCGGACGGATATTTGCCATCACAACATGCAGAATATACATATCCAATAGACAATGAAGAATCCAGTCTTACACGTATATACATAAGGGAAGGGAAAGGAAGGCGTATGATAATCGTCCGTCTCCCCGCCTCTTCTATATTTCCACATTCGTGTTTGAACACCTTCACTGACTTCCTCTTACTACCAACATCCAACTAAAGTTACTTATCTTTATTTGCCGAGCTTACCTGGGACTTGCTCTTAAATACCTCTGTGACTCAATACGTCTTTCCGCCTCACTGGCTCCCTTCTCCAGTTCTTCTTTCCTCTGACCGACTTGACTTATTTGTTGCCCAGGTGAGAACGACCATGGCCCGATCTCGTTCCTTTGTTAGTATTGGCTCTTCAGTGTGGAATCAGCTTCCTCTTCAGTCCGGGCTGCACTACTATCTGGTGGTTCTGCCACAGCTTTTGTCTTGAAACTTGTCTTTATTCCCGAGGACTTTCGCACTGATTGGTGGGGATTGGGTAGAGGCGCTTTATAAGTTTTTAAAGATAATGCAAACGAATCGAAGTCACTGACCTCCAGATTGCTCATCATCTTCTGTTATCAATGAATACCTGTTCACGGAGTCGAATAACAACAACAAAATCGGTTTTACTTGAGCGCTGTCTATTACAACTAAAGGTGAATTCATTTCAAATATTTCCACTTCGACATAACTAAAGGAAGATAGCCCGCGGGCCGGATCCGGCCCACCAACACTTTTTATCCGGCCCCACAATTCTTCATAAAATTTTAAACAAACAAAAAATCAGATTGCAAGAAATTTTGTTCCTTTTACTCACGTGGTACTGCTCTTTTACTTACTATTCCGGTCTCGTCTTTTATAATAACTCCATGGATTAACTCTGCCCCACCTTTCCGCAGAGGTGTATGCACATGATCTTTACGCAGAAGTGAAATCCATTCAAGTAAGGCTAATGTTGCTTTAAAAGCAGATGTAAGAACAAAACTACGGACACTTTCCTACCCCTATTTGCAAACTGTCACAGCAGAATCTGCAGAAACTTATTGTAGCCTTCAGTTGTCAAATTTGAAAGAAGCGTTCTTAAGACGATTTGCGGATTTTAAATCGAGACTAAATTTGCTTGGCTTAGTGTACCGTTCACATGTGACATTGACAATTAGCTCCTCCTTAGCTAGCCGACCCACAAAGTGGCAGTATTCTCAAATAGCAGCTCAATGGATCAGACTTAATGACATTCTTTTCTTCACTCAGAAAGGAAAATTCTCAAGTCCACAAACGTTTGCTTTAGAAATTTGTTTTATTCGCATCCACTTACAAATGTCAACAAAGATTTTCAAATTTGAAGATAACAAAAATCCTAATACAGATCTCACTTAAGTGATCTAAACTTGAAGTCAATAGGCTTCTACGAATTGCAACCAATGCAATCACTCCTGATTATGGGAAACTTGTTAATGCATGTTCACAGTTGCATATATCTCACTCGTAACAGCCAAGGTATATTTAATATATCAAAAATAAGTAAACTTCTTTTCATGTTAGTCGTTATTAAAAGTTAAAAATTTGTTTTCCGCCCCCGATTTGTTTGGCGTTTAATGTGGCCCAATGGGCAAAAGTTTGCCCACCTCTGGCCTACAATACTACTAACATTGGGCGTTGTCTAAAGTTTCAATACATTACGCTATCACCTACTTTACTCATTTATCTAGATATAGCCAGTTCAGTTATAATGCGCGTACTGGCCGCACACACTGTCTGTGAGAAGATCAGGCGGCCACCCACTTTCATATGCCGATGCTACGAAAAAATGAAGTCACTAACACGTCATAACCAGGCAAGAGAATAACCGATACGCCAAAAGTCCGCACCTGGTTACCTAAGTCGACTCGTACGAGTCGAAAACGATTATGCCGACTCCATATACCAATCCCTAGTCTATGTGCTGGAATCGGTTTTTGTTTCACTACAAAATTACTGCTTTTTTAACGACTTTCGTTGACTTTCATCTTAATATTCTGTGACTGGAACAGCTTGATGGAGGACAGGTTTCCAAGTGAAAGACAAGTCTCCCACCTGCAGAATAGTTCATTTCGTCTACAGTAGGCCTACGTCGGGAAACCTTGGACCTGGTGGAGCAAGGGCGAAGAGTGTCTTTAGTGCGGCACCGACCGTCATTGAAAGAAAATCTCCATTGTCTACCTTTCTGCGGGCGACGAATACATGTCCAATGCGTATCTGGTTGTTCGAGAGAGTTCCGGGCGCCGCGTCGTCTTCTATCTGCGAGGGACCTCAAATCTGCGTGCTACATAAACTCTGAACTTGCTGTTATATGTGAATTCTGGATGATAATCTGTTGGTTGGGTTCTACTTGAGCGCGCGATCCTGCCTCCTGACAACTTTGCTAGTTCTCTAAGCAATGTTTACTAACTGATAGATTTAATGTTCGGAAGATGCAGAGTCGGATCCAGAGACAGAACACTAAAGTGTTTTCTCCATTTATCAAGCGGTCAAACTTGAATCTGCCTCGGAGAGAACGAATGCTATGGCTCCGGAGAAACACTACAGAACGGCCATTTCACGCCGAGAGCAAAATATCGTATCGTGTCGTATTTGGAGGTGCATATACTGTGTGGCGCCGCTAAAAGCTGAGGCCAATCAGCAGCGCTCCCAGTGCGAAGGCTCCGAGAGAAAATAAAGGTTTTAGGCAAGGGAATGGATGTAGGAAGAGATCCAGAAAGTGACGTTAACCGTAGAGAGGAAGGAGGGGCATTCCACAGGGAGGGCCCTATGCTGGCAAAGATCTAGTTTGAGCTAGAGTGGTCCTGGCACGCGGAACAAAGAGGACATGCAGGTCGCGAGAGCGAGAGCAGAGAGGTCGGTGAGAAGCTGAAGAAAGAGGTTTAAAGAGAAATAGGCATCGATGTAGACGGCTTCCAGCGTAGAGCTGGGTTGGAGTCACCCAGCCTATGAAATCAGGTCTAGAGTCTAGACCCAAACCCATTACATTATTACCTTACATGACATTAGACTACAGTAGGTGTGCATTGTAGGGATTTAGAAGTTTTGCATACGAACCCAGTGAAAGCCATGGCGTGATCGAATTTTGGAAGGTTTCCGCGTTGCTCCTTCAGCCACTCCTTGAACTTGTCGATGCTGACAAAGGGGTCGAGTTCCATGCTGTCGTTGACCTGACGAACGTGGTTCTCGGACCATGGGGAGTCAGACCGATTCTGCAAAATAGAATCAATGGTCGGAGGGCAATTTATGATTTGCCATTGGGATGTGGTCTGAACCGGTGAGGTGTAGTGTAGTACCTATCTTCTGCGAATGATATCTCAAAGGTTCTAGGACCATCGCTCATACGGACGATCGCTCATACGGACGATCGCTCATACGGACGATCGCTCATAGGACCATCGCTCATAGCATGATCACTCATAGGGACGATAGCTCATGCGCTATGTCATTTATGAGCATCAAAAACTCGAGCAATCAGCTAGTAAGTAGTTTTGAAGCATATATGCACATCAAAGTTGGAACATTTCATAAATATTTGTAAAGTCATGTGAAGTCAATTGGAAAGTTGATTAGTTGATTACTTTTATAATTGCTAGCTAATTGGACGTTAATTACTCTCGTTTTTCTTTGGACTGCAGAGCGATTGTGTGAAGCAGAAAACAATCTTCCTCCAGGGTGTTACTGGCGTCGAGCAACAGATCGTGTCATAAGGGCAGTGTCAACATACAATAAAATATTCTGACGTATCAACGTGCTTTTCTGTCTTATCGTTCAAGTAGCAAACAATCTTCACGAGTTTTCATGTCTTATTTACAACAAATGGATCCATAAAACAAACCTTGGCTTGTGAGTAATTATTAACAGCTTTACTATTTTTTTATAATTGATCGCGGCGTATCGTCCTGTGAGCAGTGATGGGCAATAGTTAACTAAAAAGTTGCTAACTTTTAGTTTAACTAAAAAAAATTAGTTAAGGAAGAAGTGTAACTAAAAAATAGTTTAGTTAAAACCATAGTTTAACTAAAAAATTTTAGTTGCTAACTAAAAAGTTTAACTAAAAAAATCAGCATTATGCAACTATTTTTCCACAGTGAACATTGAACACTGTCAGCAAAATAACATTTTAACACTGCATGGTTTTAGCATTAACAGCCTGTGTTTTCAAATTCATACACTACTTACAGTACACATGTAACTGTATGCCAGAACAGTACACATTGCATAGTTTGAAGGTGAAATTGTCATTGACGCTTTGCATTATTACAGTTCACTTAACGTCTTTTATTGTGAAAATGTTTGTCGTAAAAAGTTGGAAAAAGTTTAACTACTTTTTTTAAGTTTAGTTAACTACTTTCCAAAATCAGTTGCCAACTTTAGTTAAACTATTTTTTAGTTGGAAAATAGTTTTAGTTTAACTAAAAAAAATAGTTTAGTGCCAACTTTAGTTAAACTATTTTTTAGTTGGAAAATAGTTTTAGTTTAACTAAAAAAAATAGTTTAGTGCCAACTTTAGTTAAACTATTTTTTAGTTGGAAAATAGTTTTAGTTTAACTAAAAAATAGTTTAGTGCCCATCACTGTGAGTGCCTGTGAGCAATCGTCCTATGAGCGATCGTTCTATGAGCGATCGTCCCTATGAGCGATCATCCATATGAGAGATCGTCCCTATGAGCGATAGTCCAATGAGCGATCGTAATATGAACGATCGTCCTATGAGCGATAGTCCGTATACCATCTCAAGCAACCCATGTAGCAACCCTGGACGAGTTACTTGTGTATACTTGTATCAAGCCTAAGATGCGCATTTGATGCCTAATCAACAAATAAATAAATGTTCAAGGATCAGTATCCCCTACCTATGATATATTTTTAATGGACGAATGTTCAAAGAAACAGGCTCTGGCCAATTAGGCCCTATGAATTGCGGATTTTTAAAATAGTAATGTATGATACTGTAATTCAGGATGAACCCTCATCAGAAAAGTTGTCATTAAAGAGGAATTTATTGATTCGGTCAATGTTTAGACCAAATCAGTTATTGTCAGTAACCAACTACATTTGCTTGAAGAAAACATTTCAATCTTATCGATATATTGCATCATTTAATCCAATATGGAAGGCCATCGAGAGATGGATCAAGGCGCTATATAAATGTCTAGATAACCAAGCGACTGTAATTAGCTACTCTCTAGACATCTCTAAAAACGTAGACAGCCTCAACACCATCTGTTGATGTCTGGTTAATTACAGTCTTTTTGTCAAGACCTTAAACCTCAAGACCAAGACCAAGACCTTGAACATCAAGACCAAGACCAAGACCTTGAACCTCAAGACCAAGACCAGACCAAGACCTTGAACCTCAAGACCAAGACCAAGACCTTGAACCTCAAGACCAAGACCTAGACCAAGACCCAAAAAATCACAGTCGTGTCCAGACTTCTATTCCTTACTAAAAATTGTCCAGTCGGACAACTCGTTGTTTTAATGAAAACATGAGTTTTTTTCTTTTATTCAAGCAAAACAACTCTTAATGGAGACTGCAGAGAATTCCGAATTCGTATTTACAAAAGTCCTTCATGCGAAATGTTATTCCAAATGCCTGTTGAATTTGATAAAAACCAATTTGCTCAGAATTTTCTCACCAAGACGTGACCTGTGGGGCCTCATAAAAATTCTGCCGTGTGAAAAAACACGGTCTACAAGTGCTCAAATCGCTAGCAAATAAAGCAGCTTTTCAAGAACCGGATGTAAATGTACAAATTAATCATGAGTCTGTTTTGAAATCATTCCATGGTAAATAACCGGAAGTCAAAATAATTGTCCAAAACAACAGTGAAGCCTCATTGACACCGTGTAAATACTAAAGCAATAACTGTATGAGTAATCCATTGGATAAATTTTTTAATTCTTGCCGTTTGTTAAAATTAATGACTATTCATATTGACAAAAGTCTTGGTCTTGGTCTTGGAAAACCAAGACCAAGACTTTGAACCTCAAGACCAAGACCAAGACCAAGACCTTGAACCTCAAGACCAAGACCAAGACCTTTGGTCTCAAGACCAAGACCAAGACCAAGACTTTTAAAAACGAACTCGAGTGCACTCGAGACCAAAACCTTGGTCTCGAGGACAACAAGACTGGTTAATTCATCGAGACAGTGTGAACTTCTCTGTTACAAATTTTGTGTTTACACTTTGTTGCAAAAACATCTATGTAATTGTAGGAAAATTATCCTAAAAGAGATGTAGACAGCATAGTCTACATTTTGAACAGATTAACATGTGTGATGCCAGTTACAGAAGAGCCACTAACCGTAGACAATAGACATGGTAAGACTATAAAGACAATACACTAGGCTCCTTTGGGTATAAACAGAATGAGACGGGAATTAGCTACCTTTGCAATCAAGAACAGTATTGCAAAGTCAATAATGGAAGCTCATTTCTAACACAAACAAGACATGGACAGCACAAACGCGTTGGCAGTGGAAGGTTAACTTCATAAACAGCGATGATTTTGTGGCTCGCATCTCTCATTGTTGACCGAATCCTCATCGGTGAAATTAATTTTAGCAGATATTAAAGATGTGTGTATTGCAAGCATCTTTCATAGTCTTGGAAGCATATAAAATTATGCTCTCAGCTAGCGAAGTCGTTAACCTAATCCAATCCAGCCTAGCCAAATTTAATCTCAGAACTTTTATAACGCCGTTGTAACAACTTAATGCACTGATCTAGAGTGCGTAATTAGTACAATAAAATAAATAAATACATAACATATTTAAGATACGTATCTTTGGTTAGAACAACCCGTATATGGGTACCTCAAATGGCGTATCACCCACTCTAAAATATTACGATGGTAAAGAATCTCACCCGATATATTCTTTTAGTTGGGTCGACTCTATACAATTTTTGCTATAACAAAAACGTGCTATTCGATCAAGTTTATTATTTGCGTATGAATATGATTTTAATAAAAGTCGGCTGGGTGAAAATACCTCAGCTATAAAAATGCCAGCTAGTCGTACTCGTATGCTGAGCTCGCTGTCGCTGTCCTGAATCTGTGAATATCTTGTGTCCATCTGAAGTAAAAAACAAAATAATTTGTCCAATATGGGAAGAATTGCCTTTGTTTACACTGAGGATTTTATCGATCGCATCTACAATTGTTTACCGAATCCTCATCGGATAAATGAATTTCATCAGATATTACAATGCACTTTCCAGAGGATCCGATCACACAATTTTTGTGTAGGAATCCTCTATAACTGTAGTATATGAAACTCGGGTCTCCGCTATAAATGAACCCGCTTATAACCTGATAAAGTACGAAAAGATGAACTTATAAAAACTAGTAAATTTTATTGATGTCATGTAAAAATCAACTTCATGTCTAATAACAAGGCAAACGCCGATGGCACAACAAAATTAAACTGATAAAGCAGGTCAATTTTAGAAGTTCAGTGCTATCTAAGTACGTACGTGAGTAACCTATAATTAATAATGCAAGTCAAAACGCACACATTTTACAAAATAGACAGCCAATGTAAAATTTTACTGAATTAACAGATACTTTGAGCGCTTCTGACGCTCGCTTCAAGATGGTAATTGTTCGAAGAATGGCGTTGTTCATTGGTTGCTGATGATGCAAATTCTACCGATTCAAAGTATAGGCTACTGCACCATTAAGACTGCATCCGCGATGTTATCGGCAAAAGATTTTATATTACTGGAATCTATATAGTCCAGTTCTGAGGGCTGACACAAGAAACACGTGCAAATTCCTGACTTTTGATTTTTTGTTGTTATAAATGATAATTATGGCGGCGAGACATAAGGGGCCTATGCAAGCAAACGTCAAACAATCCACTAAAAGTACACACTCTTTCCGAACGAAATTTGGCAGCGACCGGATCTTACGGCAGCGAGATCGTGTTCTGAAGTGTAATCATTGGCTGATATTTTTGGAATTTGCTACCCAATTCAATACATTCTCTTAGTCTGTGAATAAGCTGGTTCTCGCGACTTCGCTTTTTGGGCTCTGGAGAAATCTAGATGTTACAATTACGATTCCATACAAGTCTCATCTGTTGAACTTGCACACTCACTGTAGCCTGGCTTGTGGTTTCTCCGACCTAGAAAGAAATTCCATTGGGCTCATTTTCAACAAATTACGATTTGTTAAACTTCGGTTTCACTTGAACCAAACATCGATTGATGCTTTTTGAACTATTATGGCAGCAGATGTTATATAACATAACATAACATAACATAACATAACAGGTTTTTAAGTGGCTCAGAAGACTTGCATCTGTGTCAGAGCCACTCTCTCGATCCTCCTCGCAATTGCACCTCGTTCTGATATCCAAGTTTGTTAAGTTTCTTCTTAAATGCAATAACCGAGTCCGCAGTCACAGCCCCCTCTTCCAGCTTATTCCAATTGTTTACTACTCTGGCACTGAAGAATCTTTGCATTATTGTCCCGGCTGATTTTTTAACAATCTTGTAGCTGTGCCCTCTAGTTCTGTCGTTACTTGAAAATTTAAAGAGCCTTTGTGTTGGTATTTTATCTCTTTCTGTCACTATCTTGAATGTCTCTATTAAATCTCTTCTATTTCCTCTTTTCTCCAATGTTGGCAGCCCGCATCTCCTCAGTCTTTCTTCATATGCCAGTTTGTCGAATCCTTTGATCATCTTCGTTGCTCTCCTTTGTATCTTCTCTAGTTTTTCTATATCCTGTCTCAAATATGGACACCACACCTGCACACAATGCTCCAAATTGCATTAGATTAGATCTAAACCACCGAGGAGATTCACCAGGTGGAGCTTGCAGTATCACAAATTGCAAGCATCATATCTTAGGAGGACGAACTATGGGTAGGATATAATATTATAAGTAAATATATCCTGTTGTATAGATGATCTGAACGAGAGATGATGGCGTTCTATTGACTGACCTCAGCAATGACGTGGCCGTAGTACTCTTTGATGTACTGTAAGGAGTCGTTGGTATTGTTGCTATGAAGTCGTAGGGCTCTTCTGTACAGACTGTTGTCTACGACGACCAGGATATCGACAACGGCCTTCACGGAACCATTGGATGACGTCATAGAGCGGTGTGAGCGACGCACGAAGTCATTTGTTGGGGAAGCAACGTGAACTGTGTGCGTGCGTTTGTCTGTATTTGTGTGTTTGTTTTTGTGTGTGTTTGTATGTGTTTGTATGATTGTGTGTGCATGTGTTTTTTGTGTCGGTGGTCGGAGTAGGAAAGAAACAAACCAATGAGACAAGCAATTAGGTCGACAGAACAATTAATACAAAACGCCGTTTCTATTGGTAGCTGAAGCAACAGAAGTCACCATCACTTCCATTGTCGTCGTAGTCATAATCATGGTAATTGTCGTCTTTTGGAGCATTATCAACGTTGTTGCCATCGTTGTTGTCATCGCCGTCATTTCGTCAAATTATAGTCAACGTCATCGTCGACGTCCTCTTCGTCTTCGTCATGAATAGTATCATCATTGTAGGAACCTGCGAAAATTTCGATATTCGATTCGGAAACGAATATAGGGCCTACGGCAGTATTCGATTCAATTCGGAAAAACGTTACTATTCTAAAACTGATTAGCCCCTGAGGCTCTTTGTTGAAACCTAATTGTTTTAGTTGTTTACTACGCGTAGTTTGGTTGTTGAATTGGTGTCACAACAAAATTATGGTTCACGGACAAAATGGTTCACGATCTATTTTCGTCGAGAATCCCGCTTCTAGTTTCGGTTAAATGTACAACGATAATCTAGCTTCTAGTTTGAACTCGTTGTAACATAGCTTATGTACCTTTCTCACACAAATACACTCAGCCTTTAGTTAAGAATGTGGGAAAATAACGTGACATGAGTGATTCAGCATCATACTTGTTATACATTAATTATTCAATTAATTAACCGGCACGAAAATACCAGCAATATAAATATAATAATTAACGTAGAGTTAGGGGGAAAACTAGCGGTTTGGAGAATCATCAATTACGAGTTGACGAGATCCGATCTTCAGTCGTCTGCAGCTGATGACGTGCAGCGTTACCACTCCTTGGGTTTTTTCACAAGATCTGTGTGTTTTTATCCGAACTTGGGAAATTGGGTTTTTTTCCTGGAGACCTTGGGTTTTTGCTTGGGTTTTTCTTGCTTTATTGAAACCTATTTTTCATTAATTTAATCAATTTTTGCAACGGTCATACAGATCGAGGTCAATAAATAAATTGCGCAATATGCGTACAAGCATGTGCTATAGTAGTCTAATGCTATATTTAATGACTCTTAAGACTATATGTTCTATACTAGTCTACTGCTATATTTAAAAACATAAACTCTCAAGACTAAAGGAAACTGCAGACTCAGACTGTACTTTTTCGGAAATTTCCCCAAGTAATCAGCTGTCGCTCTTTTTAAAACTTAAGATATAATATTTTGAGTTTCATCATGGAAGTCTGCAGGATTTTTTTAGTGGGGACGAAATTTTGTTAGGAGGGCAAATTTTGTTGGTAGGGACAAATGACGTTTGTGCATAGAAACAATATGTTCATGGAAAAAAATTTAAAAGTAAATAATGATCAAGAACTGTACCTAAATAATTAAGTGTTAGTTAATGTTCAAAATTAAGTGTTTTTCCCATTGAAAATCGTGTTCGAACTGTTGTAATAATCATAATCAACGACAGATTTTATTTTGGTAAAATATTTGCAAAATCCAGCGCCCCCTATGAGTTTCATAGTCTTTTATTTTTACTCTTGCTTCAGAAAATGAAAAAATAAGATGTTCGATAGAAGTAATAACTCACGTGATCGGACTCTGATGAAAATGAAAACATGTATATAAACATTTTTAATATGCTTTGAACATTAACTAACAATTTTTAGCAATTAACGATAATTACCCATAAAATTGTAAAAATGAAAGATAGAACACAATTTTTATTACAGAATTGGCATAATTGCATTATATTATTATATTTTATCTTATAATTCGTTTATTAATTTTAAAGGTCTGCAGAAAAACCACCTTGGGTTTTCTTGGGTTTTTTAATGTCCAAACTTGGGTTTTTCACTTTTTATGAGTGGGAACACTGATGACGTGGCAGTGTGCCGTGTCGCAACCGATGTGAAAGGTTGATTGCAAGAAAGTTAATGTCGATTAACTCGGAAACTCGAGCGAACTAGGAAAGAAAGCGCTTGAACTATTCGACGGTTTCGTAGTGCTTCGTACCAGGAACTTTTTAAAATACTTTTCACGAAATTCGGTTGAATATCGATTAAATTATTTGATTTGATGATCTTCGTAATAAAAACGCAAGAATATTTATAGGACTGGTGTACAATAGGCCTACTCGTTTATTGCAATGCAATGCAGCAATGCAATTTTTTATATAATATAATATATTTTATATTATATAATATAAAAAATGCTTTAAAAGTTTAATTCTGTGAAATTGAATCGGTGTTACTTTTTTTAACAACCATAGTCACAAACAGCGTAATACAAATAGGCCTATAAGAGAAAGTTTAAGTTGCAAAAATAAATAAAAATTCAATTCACCGCTTTCTCAAACCGTTAATAGGGTTTTCTCTATGCATCTGAGCCTAGCAAAAATTATGAATTTCTTGTTCAAAGTTTGCCTTCTTTCTTTCTGCCTACGCGATCTTAATCAATGGAACTTCTTATGTGGTTTTTCACTCTTTTAAGTACAGAAAACGGTATCAGCTGTAACTAACTACAATTTTGTCAGCGACATGTACTTATAAATGCATCGAGCGAGCTTTGTCTACTTAGCTCATCTATCACATGCTCACGCTTCTTTCGTTTTGCAGTTCCAGAATCATATCAAGTAGGCCTAGCAACGTCTCGTTGAGCCAGATTTTAATCAATATTTACTATTGCAAAATTTTTTATTTGTTATTACTGGTTAGTTAACAATACTACTAACAGTTTTAATTACTTTTAAACACCATAATGACGAAATCATCAGACTAAGACTTTCAACACGTAAACTGCAGCAGACTGCTTGTTGCTAACAAGTTTGATGCTATTTTGCACAAAATGAATTATAAGCTCAAATGAAAAAAAGAGTTATAGATTACAATAGGCCTAATATAGGCCTACTTTTATGTAAATGCAAAACTGTAAAATAATAGAAAATAGGTTATATTTAAATAAATAAAAAATTTAAAAAAATTTCTTTTAAAAAAAAAAAAAAAAATAATTAAAAGAACAGATCTGACCGTGAATTCATTACAGTTAGGTCGGCGACTGACAACGATGTCGGGGGACCCACTCGAGGCTACACGCCTGTTGCAGCGCCTCTTCATATGCACTCAACTATTTAACGCCGTCGCGTTTCGAGGCACATTGCACAGTAAATCGGGGACGAGGACCTCTAACTCTGGAACATTACGCCTCTGAGGGCAGTTTCTAAGAGCCAGAGGGATCATTTCTACCTCGGGCGAAAAATTAAATCAAATAATTAAAAAAAGAAAAATGTTATTGTAGCGAGAGTGGATGGAGTGGGCTACATGTATTAGGCGCTATAGAAGTTGGAGTAAGGGTAACTGAGTACAGTGACCATGAAGAGGTTAACGGGTGCTTTGAGGACTTGTGCCTCCGTGAGGCCTAGTGCTCCTCAGGGTCGGGGTCTGATGCCCCACTGGGGACTTGTACCTCAGTGAGGTTTAGTGCCAGGGGTCTGATGCCCCGCTGGGGCCTCATGCCTTAGTGAGGCATCGTGCCTCCGTGAGGCCTCGTAAAAGCATAAAAGGGGCCTCTTGCCGTCATCAAGAGAGATGCGTTAGAAATCCTAGTGGCGGAGCTATTGCTCTCCGTTGAGGCATCCGAAAGGGAGGAATCGAACGAAAAGATAGAGTAGCGAAGCTCTTGTCCATCGGTGGGCCATCTCGGAGTAAGATATAGAGATAGTAACAAGTTATTGGCCGTCGTGGAGATAGTTTGAGATCTTTCTTGCGGTTATTGATCGAGTGCTGCGAACGTGAAATGTGTAAGTGATAATTTCTGTAAAAATACACGGATTATTCTTCTGACACGAGAAGTGTTCTGTTTCACAATCATATGGAAATATTGAGTATTCGTGACCTTTCTTTGTGATAAAAAAACGTCTTCAAATCGTTATTCGGTCTTGTCTATTATTGTCGAGTCGATAGTTTGTAAGTAAACTCGTAAGTCCTTCGACGACCCCGGAGGCCTTGTCTACGCGCACACGTCCCGGGCCTTCATAACCACTCGGCTGGCTCCGGGAGTACGAGATACACCCCGAGTGCTATTAAGTTTGTTTTCCGCCACATTATTTTTCTAATTGAAAAACTATTGTCATTCGTTTGGGGGCCCTCCAACATTTGGGAGCCCTAGACGAGCGCCTAGTGCGCCTACGTGTAAACGCGCCTCTGCAAACTAGTAGCTGGAAGATCGTGAACCATTTGCCGTGAATCATATGTTCTTGAACCATTTGTTAGTGAACCATTTGTCGTGGAACCGTTGAATTGCTGCGTGCGACGGCGGTACGCGACGACATTTAATTCTGCTAATTGATTTCATTTTAATTTAATTGATTTTAAACGGCAGAATAGTTATCACACCACCAATAATTGATATATTGATAACTGTGTTACTGTGGTGCGAATGTGCTATCAAGTGACCCTAAATTAATATCAAACTGGAACACTCTATTTCGATTCGAGGTTCGATTCGAATTCGAACTTTCACAGCCGATTCAATTCGAGATTCGATTCGACTGAAAATTTGCAATTCGCAGGTCCCTACATCATTGTTGTTGTGATCATCACCATTATCACCATCACTGTGATTCTTCTTTCTTCCTTCTTCATGACAACGTCATTCTCATCATCATTGTCGTCAGCAGCACAATAATTATTCTCAGCATCAGTTGTAGCAGCAAGCACGTAATCAAGAAGAATTTGTTCCCATTATTAATAATGGAGCATTAATTCAAAGACCGTTTATACTCGGCTTAGAGTTGCAATATTTAGCAAAAGTCAACTCTCTGGTATATTGGAAGCTCTGCGGTCCAACCCGTTAGCGCGCTGGGTATGTAACCCAACGTTGTGGTTTCGTGCCTGCTTAACTAACGGATTGCTGTAAAAGGACCTAGAGCAAGTTGTTGGCACACACCTGTCACAATTCCGAGGCAGTTGGTACTGGCGAAGCTGTGCAACGAGACGCAAGCTATGCCATGAACTGGTCTCATTTACTCAACTAGGGGCTGCAACCCCTCCCCCGGGGTGAGGCCACAGCCCGAAAGTGGAAAATGTTGACCGCTTTTCCATACATATGATGAATGACGAACTGGGAACCAGAAATCTTACGTTACTCCATTGACTGGCTTCTGTCCAGGACCTTCGTCCATTGTCGACTGAAAGGCCGAAGAGTATTCAATACGCATGTATTAAGCGTCATTATCTAATGACCAAGCATCAGTCGATGGCGCTGAGTAATTGTGAGTGAAGGAATTGCTCAAGGTCTCTACACAGGAACCATCCCAGAGGAGGCTGGAACCCGCACTTTTCGAGTTGCAAGGCGCTCTAAACAATCGGCTACCGTATCCCAAAAGGGCGAATACCGTAGGCCTATACGCTCCGCATGGGACACAGGAGCTTCGCTTTATATTAGTCTAGATGCTTTGGATTACAAGATTAACCACCGTAATCTCCGTTAAGCTGTTTTGCTTCATTTTTTTCTTCATCAACTTCCTCCTTTGATCCGTTTCCTGCCGGAATGTACTTGAACATGTATCGATTTCTAGAGGACTTCATGCGCTTATCAGCTCTCTGCAAACGGAATCAGGCATGTTGTATCGTTACTTAATTTGTAACATGACTTAAAAGGGCAGCATAGTACGGTAACCGAACATCACACAGCTGTTTTGTAGCATAGCATATAACATGACAATATGGCATAACGACATAATCTACTATTCTCGTGTAATGGTAAGTCATACAACGTGAAGAATTATAGTAATGTGATGCAATGCCATGGTAGTGTGAAATGATGCAACTATGTTAAGTGCAATGTCATGGGTCCTTTTATTTATAGAACGCCTTCATTACGACACAAGCGCAAGTATTCTTAACTTAGGAAGGTAAAATGTTAACAGTTCGAAGACATTTGCGACCGTCAGAGATATCAAATTCAACAAACGTGAGTAAGAACTATTATGTCATCTCTTTATGGCACAGTCATGTGTTCGGTAACGCGCTGGGTCTAACTTTACCTTACTTTATCTTTAATTTACTATAATTTACTTACTTTACCTTAAGCCTTAAGGTAAAACATGAGAAAACCCTCAAATTAAGCGACATCTCAGTTGACAGTCCAACACCTCATCCACTTGTCTATCACGCATTCCTTTTTCTTCTTCGCCATAATTATAAGAACTTGTGCTATAATGAATCGCACTATGAGCATAGTTTGGTGTAGTCGGTCGAAAACTCACAGCATATTCTTCTTCGCCCAACGACATCTGCTGTCGATCGTTGGCGAGGTTATCGACAGATGCTCCATCCAGTCCATAAGACCTTTCGACATCAATACTCTGACCATCGCTGCCCTTATCAACAATCCTCGCCCGACGCCATCTATCGCCCGACAAAGCTGAAGAAACAGGAAGACGCGCGCTCCGAAAATCTTCTACTTTGAAAGTAAAGGTAAAGATAGAGGTACAGGTAAAGGTAGAGGTAAAGGTAAAGGTAGAGGTGAAGTTAAAGGTAAAGGTGAACATAGAGGAAAAGGTAGAGGTAGGGGTAATGGTAGAGGTAAAGATAAAAGTAGAGGTAAATGTAAAGATAAAGGTGAGGGTAGAGGTAAAGGTAGAGATAAAGGTAAAGGTAGAGGAAAATGTAAATGTAGAGATAAAGGTAAAGGTAGAGGTAATGGTTAAAGTAGAGGTAAAGGTAAGAGTATAGGTACAGGTAAAAGTAGAGGTAAAGGTAAAGGTAGAGGTAAAGGTAGAAGTGGAGGTAAAAGTAAAAAGAGAGGTAGGGGTCGATATGGAGGTAGAAGGATATATAAAGGTTGGGGTAAATGTAGAGGTAAAGAGGCAGAGCCGGAAATTGAGGCAGAGGTTTAGAGGTTTAGGTAATGGTGAAAAAGAGGAAAGGTATGTAGTATTTTACACAAATAGGAATGGTATGGAAATATTGTAACGGATGAGATGAGGAGGTCATATACGCCTTAAAAAATCTCTAGAAATTTCTCCGCCTGTCTGAATGACGAAAATTTTATCCGCATACGAATGAATGAAATGAATGAAACTTTAATAGCGAGACAGATTTCCACCGGCAGCATGTTCCACACACATAGGCCTATATATGTACAATCAAATCGACTGATTCTTGTTTACGACTAAATGTTCAAAGTTCAAATCAAATCAAATCAAATCAAAACCATTTTTATTTTGAGGAATCCAAACAACAGTCACGTAACAATAGTAACAAGAGACATATACACTGTTGTTAAACCCTCAGAATGGGTACTCAGAAAGGGACATTGTCCCGCTAAACCCTGTAGAACCCTTAACATATATATAATAAGATGGCTTGATTAAAAAGTACATATGACGAACCCCAGTAAGGGCCGTAAACAGAACACAAAATCCTAAAGTAAGCAAAAGAACACATCAATCAATAGCAAGACTTAGATCAAAATAAATCAATCAAAATAACTCAAACCGGTGCAAGCAAAACGAACGATTAATTCATTAAAAGATGTTTTTTCAGTGAACTCTTGAAGTGACCAATGGTCTGTAGCTTTATTAATTCACTCGGTAATTTATTCCATAGTGAGGGACCTGTACATTCAATTGAGAGCTGTTTTATCCTTAACTGAGCGGAACCACTTCGGTAAAAGTAGGCATATCTGGTGTAGTGATCATGTATTGAGCTACCCGTATAGAAGAAATTTGCAAAGGATAGGGGCAAGGACCCAGAGTGATAACGGTACATGAATAAACATACTTGGAATTTATTAATGTTGTGTATAGATAATAGTTTATGTATTTTGAACAAGGGGCCAGTACTGGTATTCCAGTTGGTACAGCAGATAATTCTGATGGCGCGTTTTTGTAGTATAAATAGATGATTCAGGCGTGAAGGACAATTAGATCCCCAAGAGATGTTACAGTATGAAAGGTATGGGAAAATTAGAGTATAGTAGAGGTTAAATAATATCGATTTAGGTAAGCAATGCTTGATCCTAGTTAATACCCCTAAGTTTTTTTGCTAACTTTTTAGAAACTGCTGATATGTGGTCTTTCCATGTAAGGTGCTGATCAACAATGACACCAAGGAACTTGGAAGAGCAGACCTGTGAGATGGGCATACCATTAATATACAATGTTCTTACAGAAGACGGTTTTTTCATTGTGGAACGGAATAGAATAAAGTTAGTTTTGCCAAGGTTAAGTGACAACCTATTAGCCATGAACCAATCAGCCACTGTTGTTAATTCGTTATTAGCTATGTCAAATAATTGGTCTAAGGAGCTATGCGAGAGGAATACGTTAGTGTCGTCTGCAAACAATATAAATTTAAAAATGGGAGAGGTCCTCGACAAGTCATTGATGTAGAGTAGAAAAAGTAAGGGACCAAGTATTGACCCCTGGGGGACCCCACAAGTAATATTCATAGCCTGAGATCTACAACCTTTATAGTAAACATATTGGGTTCTCCTACTGAGGTAGTCTATGATCCACTGTTTTCCAATTCCCCGGATCCCGCAATGTTCAAGTTTATTAGTTAGTATGGTGTGATTAACAGTGTCAAAAGCTTTGGACAGATCGAAGAAGATGCCTAAGGAGAATTTGCTATGATCCATTGCCTCCACGATGCTAGATTGCATGTCGAGTAAAGCCATATATGTAGAGAGACCCCTTTGAAATCCATATTGAGTATTAGACAGTAAGCATTTTTTTTTAAATTCATAAAGTCTGTTGGCCATGAGTTTTTCTATTATTTTCGAAAAATAAGGCAAAATAGATATGGGTCGGTAATTATCTATTTTATTTTTTTCCCCAGATTTATAGATGGGCAAAATTTTTGCAGATTTAAAGTCATCTGGGACCTGTCCGGTTGTGAAAGATGAATTTATAATACATGAAAGGGGGGCAGCAATAGCAGTTATTGATAATTTGGCAATAGCCGGATTGATATCATCCGGACCCTTAGAGTCAGTTGCTTTTAATAAGTTAGCAACATCGATGACCTCCAGTTCAGAAGTGGGGAATATACCAAAAGAACAGCTGGGAGGGTTCGGCAGAAAATGGTCATACGAAGTAGAGGTGGAAGGGATATTAGTAGCCAAAGTGTGACCAATGGTAGTAAAATATTTATTAAAAGCATTGGCTATCTCACCCGGATCCTGTACCCCATCCTTGCCAATGAGAAATGAATCCGGATAGCAGGAGTCCTCTTTTGATTTCAGAATTTGTTTAATAATTTTCCAGGTTTGAGTAAGGTTTCTATCACATAGTAAAAAACGTTCAGCATAATATTGTGATTCACTCTCCTTTCTAACTGATTTAAATTTATTGCGGTATTGTGTGAAAACCAGTTTGTTATGATGAGAAGGATTCTTTAAGTATTTTTTATATAAACGTGATTTTTTTTTACATGATATTAAAAGAGCTTTTGTCATCCATGGTTGTTTACTTTTACTGTGTGTCCGGTTATGGACAGAGACAAGAGGAAAGGCGGAGTCATATAGGCATTTGTACTTGTCAAAAAAGGCCTTGTAGGCCCGATCTGGCCCATCACTAGAACACAAATTATCGATAAACGTCCAGTCGGTTTCAAGGAGAGAAGTAGTAAAAGAACTCTTAGCTTCTGGGTAAAAGGTTCGCTTAACAGATGTCGATGGTGAGGTTAATAACAGTGGCTGGAGGTCAACGAATAATAGAATGGGTAGGTGATCTGAGATATCATTAATTAGAATACAGGAGTCTTGATTTACATTCGAGCAGTTTGTAAAGATGTTATCTATAAGGGTAGCTGTAGTCTCAGTAATTCTAGTAGGTCTAAGTATGGTAGGGATAAATTTATGAGATGACATAGTATTGAAAAAGTTTTCAGTAGGAGGATGATCCCGGTGCCGAAGAAGGTTAATGTTATAGTCAACCGCTAGAAAAACACGATTATTCAACCTGGTTAAATGGGAGAGAATGCCATCAAAGCCGTTAATGAAATCATCAATTGAATGCCCAGGTGGCCGATAAACAGTACCTATTATTATATCTTTATGTCTAGGTTGAGGTAATTTAATAAACAGACACTCATATGAGCTCGAGATGGGAGTAGACCAATCCGCCTCTATAACTTCAGAAATAATGTCTGATCTTATAAGAAACCCGATGCCCCCACCCCTGTCCGTTTCCCTGGACCTATGTACGAAGTAGTATCCAGGTATAGAAATGGTAGTGGCCAAGTCCTTATCAAGCCAAGTTTCAGTAAGAGCCAAAATGGAGGCATTGGTCTGGGCTAATAAAAGGGCTATATCCGCTGTTTTATGATTCATGCCACGACAATTCATGTGGGCAATACATAGTTGCTTACCAAATTTTAGGTTATCGGAAAATTTAAGCAATTGGCCCAAATCCACATAGGTGCTGGAGTAAAGAGATCTATTATTATAATAGTTTAAGTCAGCATCAAGACCTTCCTCCATAAGGAGCTTCCTACAATCATCGTTGAGGTCAGTAGGATCGAGGTAGGTATCTGGGTGCCTGCGTAGCAATTCATGGATAGAGTTCATTTGTTGGTCACCGTAAATAGATGCAATATCATTATTATTGACAGAGGCAAATGGTAGGTTGGATGACACACATTGGTGACAGCACCAATTAGGGTCATATAACGTAAAAGACGCCATAGACGCTAGACAAGCAGCATGGTAACAACCCCCGCATACCGAGCAACTAATTCCATCATTTTTTGTTCTAACGTAGTGCTTGCACGAACAACAAAAATCAGCCTGGTCAGGCATAAAACAATAAAGAAACAAGAATAAGAAAAGAAAGAAAAAAAAAGCTTCACTTAAACTACTTATCAGTTATTTGGAACAAAACACTGCAGGTGATCGTCGATCAGCATATAAATCAGAATTTACTTATCCCCAATTAAGATTAATTCCTCAGCATAACACTCCACACATGTGCAGAGAACCAGGTCTGCATTATGCGGTAGAGTGAAGATATAATTCGGGCAAAAAACAACCAGTCAATTCTGCCCATGGCACAAAGCTTAATCAACAGTGATGCTGACTTGACCAGACGGCTGTCATTCAAGAGTCAGTAACTGGTCATTTGAAAATTTACTTTACTTCCATGGCTACAGTACTGTGAGATGTAATAAGGACCCAAAACTCCATTTCGTTCCCTGTACAAACAATGTCATAACAAATGCGTTACATCCGTATGCAAACAATCACGCTATTCCTGCACGTTAGATCAGTAGTCATTGATAAATTTACCTTATACTTCCATTATCAACAGGCCATAATAAGTAACCTAGGACTCGAGTGATTTATCTTATGACAAGTACAATCCATGAACGTAACAATGCGTAAACAAGTATGCTAACTCATCACTCATCAGGCTATTAAGTATGCTGGGCCATCAACTACTCATGTACAAGTTCTTCAGCGAGTGGCTACAAATGGTTACAACGCCTCTACCTATCAATGGCACAGTCAATGAACAAGCAAGGCACTAAGTCTGTATGCTAGATGATCATTTAAACCATTCATGTGCATTAGATCAGTACCATTCCAGGCCATCAACTGTTACTGTACAGAGTACATCAACGGTGATTACAGAATTCCTATCTCATCCATCGTATCATTTACATATTCAGTATGCTGGTATCTCATCCACAGTTTCATTTACATATTCAGTATGCTGGTATCTCATCCACAGTATCATTTACATGATTCAGTATGCTGGTATCTCATCCACAGTATCATTTACATATTCAGTATGCTGGTATCATATCCACAGTATCATTAACATATTCAGTACATGCTGGTATCTCATCCACAGTATCATTACATATTCAGTATGCAAGGCCCTAAGTCAGTATGCTAGCCAATCATATAAACTATTTAGGTGCATTAGATCAGTACCATTCCAGGCCATCAGCTGATTAAGTACAGAGTACTTCAGCGGTGTTTACAGCATACCTATCTCATCCACAGTATCATTTACATACATGGCAATGCATAGCCGAGTATTAGATTAGTATGCTGGGTGATCATATTTTGAGCTGATCATGTGCATTAGATGCTATTCATGTCTAAAATTCTTCAGCATGGTTACAGAGCAACTAAGAGCATTAGATCAGTATGCTAAACAATCATTTGATCCACTCATGTAAATTAAATCCGTAAGCTGGGCCATCAACTAAGTGCATATGAAATTCATCAGCACTGGTTCCACCGCAGCACTGTCACACATCAGCACTCATGTGCAAGATTCTTCAGCAATGGTTACAATGAACATATTTAAGCATTAGATCAGGGTGCTAAACAATCATTGGAACTGTTCATGTACATTAAATCAACACTAGGAAGCTTCACTAGCTGAAGAAACATCAAGAACTCGCCTAAAATTTAGTTAATTCAACCGCTATCATTAAAGTGAATCATGTATAGTTTATAAGTGGAAAGGCCCAACAATAACTGGAGCAATGCACCAGTAGTCAGTTAGTTGTGAAAACAGTGTTGCATAAATCAATCAGATTTGAAGTAAGAAACCTAGGCTATCATAAGCAACATAGTTTGTCAGCAATAAACAGATTGAAAACAAAAGTGTACTTGGATCAGAGCAACTTGCGTCAGGCATTGCACAGACCAGTTCAGTGTAACTCGAGATCAGCAGGTTTGATGACTCTCATAGGCTTCTCATCCGGACTATCAGTGAGCCGGATGAAGACCCGTCCACCCAGTGTCCACGTGCGAGTTATTTTTTTGTGTTTGAGGAGTGAGCGAGCCAGTTGGAATAACTCCGAGTTCTTCCTGGTCAGGAATTCATTGATGTAAACCATGTTCTTTGGCGACACATGTGGAGACTTATGACCTCTTCGTGTCTTCAGGACCAGATCCCGTATATGTCTCTGCGAGAATTTCAGGACAATAGGTGCATGACTATTGTGCATGCCCCGAGGAAGTTTATACGCCAATGAGATGTCACGCTTGTCAAGTTGGATGTCGAGGTCATCCTTAAGATATGTTAGGACAGTTGAGATGATTTCATCCTGGGGTCCATTTGTGGATACCAGAGCAGAATCAGACTTAGATGGGATCGATAGACCATGCAGAATGAGGTAATCCAGTCGCGCCTCATTTTCCATATCGTCCATCCGCCTCGCCATAATGTCTGCGTTTTCTGTTAAGCCACGAACTTTTTCTTGTAACGGTTTGATCTGTGTCTCAACCATATCCACCAAAAGCTCCTGCATCATTGACCTGAAGTCTGCTCGAAATTCCAAGAACATTTGCTTAATCTGTGGCATTATGTTGTCACTGATTCGGACCGTGAGGGCGTTAACTACGCGATCCTCTAATACCAAGTCCAATACATCATCGCTTTTTATCGTTTTTTTCGCCATTTTCGTCCAAACAGTCAAACTTGGCAAGTTCGCTATTCGGTACTGTCCTAATAGTTATATCCGTCGAGTCAAGTTGCCAAATTTCGCCAGATTTCTCCTCTAATTGACGCATAAACACGTGGTTTTGAGGATTGGCTACATCAACTTTTTTTATCGAATCATTCATCGCCTGTATCAGTTTAGTCGAAAAATAGAGAATTAACTGAGGATAGTTATATCCCTCGACTCATGTTAGCAGATTTCGCCACTTTTTCAACTAACTAACGCATGAAACGAGGATTTTAAGAGTTAATTGCACACTGCCGACGACCCAAACAACTTAACAGTCCGCCATCTTGCATAGACCAAGTTCTCATACGACTGCAATTAATTCCATGGTGGAATTTTTCACTTTGCTTGAACGTTTACTGCGATTTGTGCGGAATATATAAATTGGTGTTCTGATATTTAAAACACGGATATAGCTTCGGACAAGCCACTTTGACCGGTGTATATGTATCATTCTCCTTATGCGTCCGCGCAGTCATTGTTGCAGCGGCGTGCGAGAGTGAAGGGAGTGACAGATGACCATTATTCTCCTTAGGACAATGATCGGATTCGTCAAAATTTCTGGATGGTCGAACTTCGACGTTTCAAATCTCTGGGACGCGGTAGCAGATTCGTTACAGTGCTCGGCCAATAACGCGGAGGGTAAGGATTAGAGCCTCCACTCAGGCGGTCATTGTGTATAAGGACCTTTAGCAGCAGTCCATCATGCAGTCCAACAACACATTCGACCAGAAATTTAGGATAAACACTGGACTGAACTTTGACACGTTTCAGCTATACAAATTCTTTTGGGATCTGGGGTTCACTCTGCGCAGCCTCTGCCCTCAATAGTTTATCTTCTGAAGCGGTTTGACTTTGAAGCGTAACTTGTTGGGAAAATGAAAAGAATATTTAGATAACCAAGGCACCCGAAAGGTAGAGGCAGATCTTCACCAACCGAACGCCGGGGAACACAGCCTGGAGATGAGCCCAAAACCGGAACGATTAGCAGAGACGTGGAAGAGACAACGCCCCAAAGAGAGGTACGCCAGTAATGATGATGATGATTATTATTTTTTTTTAACGCCCGAGGTACGAAAATCCCTCAGGCTCTAAGAAACTATAAATAGAAGTGTAATTATTATTATTATTATTATTATTATTATTATTATTATTATTATTATTATTATTATTATTATTATTATCATTATTATTATCATTATTATTATTATTATTATTATTATGATGATGATGATGATGATTATGATGATGATGATGATGATGATGATGATGATGATGATGATGATGATGATGATGATGATGATGATGATGATGATGATGATGATGATGATGATGATGATGATGATGATGATGATGATGATGATGATGATGATGATGATGATGATGATGATGATGATGATGATGATGATGATGATGATGATGATGATGATGATGATGATGATGATGATGATGATGGCGGCGATGATGACTAGTGAACTATGTTGCTGACTGACCTATGACCGTTGCGGTTAGCAGCGAGATCGTCAGGAGGACAAAGATGAAGCGAGCCATTCTGAACCCTCGTCTTTCGTGAAGTAGGTGTATGCTCGTTGAATCTGGAACCGACGATTTGGATAATCGATTTTGCCAGGAGAATTTGTACAGACAAAATTGAAAATAGTACAATAAATTTTGCACAAGCACCGGGTTTTTGAGATTAAGCTTACGTATTGTGCGCACCAAAAATGAACTTGTGTAGCAGATCGGAAACCAAGATTAGATTATCAACTTGTACCCAACAAAATGAAAGAAATTAGTTTCTTTCAGAAGGGTGGGACGAGGATTTAGGAGAAGTTACCCAAATCTGTATTTTAATCAAAAACTTGATAAGATAAGCTAGATTTATTCAAGCGACTTTAGCGTCCAAATGTTTCTAGCTAGTCTACTGTCGCTAAGATATTCTAATCACAAGGGCGAAATATTGGCATTTGATTAACATAATTGGACGGCAACCGCCAGGTGGCCAAGAGACCTCTATTCTTCTTGTGTCGGTTTGCGTTTATTGAATTTATGTGAAAGAACTCCATGTAGTAAGCAACTCTTCCTACCACTGATTCGGTTGTAAGTAATAATAGTAATCTTCGTTTAATATTTTCAAACTGACAATTACGCAGTATGATTAGCCTACAAATCAGAATGAACGGATGATCACAAGTTATTACAGGAGTCGACTTTAACTGTACACGGCAACCATGCAAGGCGCCCATCACGTCCTACATCTCATTTCATCAATGAATGAAGGCTGAGTGGACCTAAATTTGAGGAGGTTGCGGGAAGCGATCCCGCTACCGCTTGCTCTTCACGCCAGTGATGTTACCACTACTCTATGGACCGCCCCTCCCCAGTAGTAGTAAGTAGTAAGGCTACATACGCCATCAATTCAAAAGGCGACTGCGAAATTTCTTGGTTGGTTAAAAATTGGTCTTTGCCAAGCGCATAAGCTTAGTTCACTGCCGTAGTAAGACTCGCCTATCTCATGCAGATGGACTCTCATTCCGTTATCGCTGCTGAGTAAGCTTTAATATTGGTTCACTAAGTAACTGACACGATAAATCTTGAATCAAGCGTGCAGAAGCAGGCAATAATAAAACCTTACTGCGGCAAGTGAATTCTCCATTAGTTCATTTGAGACCATCTTTATGATTGGCTATTAGGATATTACGCCCATTGTACGAGTAGCATAATATATCGGAAACAACTAGGAACAAATGAACACGCGCCTGTCATCTTAGAAGTTTTACCGATTCCTCCTATAACTCGCTTCTCATTCGTATCACCAAGGGAGACCTGCGCAAACTACAAATGGTTCAAACTCTCTTGCTACAGCCGTAACAAGACCCATAAATATCGATATATTATTATACGGTACACTCATATTGGCCGTCGAGCACAGAATCCATTTTGAACTCTGCCTCATTATTTGAAAGTGCTACATTTTAACCATCCGATTTATCTCTCTTCTATGCTCGTTCCTTATGCAATAAATAAATAACTTAATACTCTAAATCCATGGACACTAACGCTTAATATGCCCCGCACCCGAACAGTGTTGGATCTGGGGCTATCTCGGATGTAATGTTTGCTTTTCAGGCTTTTGCTGATCCTGTCCTGAAGGCGGATGACTTGGTCGATGGTGCTGATGTACTTCCGAAAGTCTGCCTGGTCCTTCGTCAGCAGATTCTTCCTATACACAAACCACTGTGGCCGATTCGTTATCATCCACTCCTTGATCTTACGCAGACAGGAGGTATTAAAGAGATATCGGACAATATCAATAGCAATCAAGCATTTATATAGCGCCCCCTCAAGGAAGCTTTCAGTGGCGCTCCCAGTCCAACCCCGGCGAAAGAGAGCAGTCTTTAGAGCAGTTAAAAAAGCGTTGGATGAGTTTCGAGGAAGAGACCGCAGCTCAGAAGGAAGCCTATTCCAAATTGTGTGTCCAACCACGGAGAAAGCGCGCTGCTGCATAGCAGCGGTGCGTGCGAAAGGAATTCAGAGGTCACCACGAGTGGCAGAGCGAAGAGAGCGGTGACCAGGTGGTACAGAGGCACGAGAACAGAGCTCACGCAGATAGAAGGGAGCACAGCCAAGCTGACATTTCCAGACAATGGATTCAACCCGGAAGACAGTGCGTTGCGAGAGTGCTAACCAGTGGAGGACATCACGCATGTATTCAGAGACATGTCCAAATTTAGGAATGCGCCCAATCGAGCGTGCAGCGGAACGCAGTACGCTTTCGAGGCAGTTCAGTCGAGTGAGGAGAAGCCCAATATAAATGGAGCAGCAGTAGTCAAGCCGACAGGTAATGAACGCATGAACGAGAGTGGCAGCAGATTGGAGGAAAGAGAGCGGGAAACAACGCGAAGCTGTCATAGCTGAAAGTAGCAAGCGCGACTCAGCTGCAAGATATGCGGAGAGAGGGTGAGTTCTGAATCCAAGATGACGCCAAGATCTCTGACGGAGGTGGAAAAGACGATATGGGGGAACTCAGAGGTAAGACAAGCGTGATCAATCTTAGCAAGCTGCCTATGGGTGCCCAGCCACATGTATTGAGTCTTAGAGGGATTCAAGGGAAGGCGGTTGGAAGACATTCAGGCAGTCAAAGAGTCAGTGGAATGGCACATGAGGCGGACTGCAGCAGCGGCGTCATAGGGAAAGCAGTGGGTGTAAGCTTGTATGTCGTCAGCATATAAATGGTTGGATAAAGAGCCGGTGGCAAGAAGACGACTGAGATCAGAGGTGAAGATAATATAGAGGAGGGGGATCAGGACTGATTCCTGAGGAAGGCCAAATCGGACTGGGGTCCAGAGGGACCTGGTAGAACAGTAAACAACCAATGAGGAGCGGTCAGCACTCAATGGGCTTTTCAGATAGACCGAAGGATGTAAACATGCGATTAGACATACGGATCACACACACTGGTCCATTGTTTGTTCACCTTAAAGTACTGAAAGTGGAGTCTTCCCTCAGGTAGCCCTACACTGTAGATTACATGGTACTGCCATAATTGTCAGATGTTGGTTACAGGAAAATAAATTGAATTGAATTGAAAATTGAATTGAATTCAGATGTTGGTTACAGGAAAATAAGATTGAATTGAATTGAAAATTGAATTGATTGAGGAGGATGGCATGGTCGACCGAGTCAAAGGCAGCGCTGACATCAAAGAGTGCAAGAAGGGAGACTTGGGAGCGAACAGTGGTGCCACAGAAATCAGAGAGAAGGCGAAGGAGAAGGGTTTCCGTAGAGAGTGATCTTTGATTCTGGTTTCGTAGGGCCTTTGGGTGGTTTGAGGATCGGACGGATGATCGCATGCTTTTAGACTCAACCTGGCTGCCGTTGTTCCAGACGCTGTTGTAAATCTTCAAGATAAATTTCAGTGCTGACTTGTGTAGATGCTGGACTAACTCGTACGGAAACTTGTCCTCTCCAGCAGGGCCTACTACGTAGGGGGGAAGGAAGCAGACTGCTTCCAATTTGTGCTGGGGGAAAGTTTCCCCCCTGGAATAGTCACTAATTTCTAATAATTAGTGACTAATAAAGTGACTAATTACTAATGATTCTTAAAGTATTGTATTGTGATGCATCAGTATTATAGGCCATGCAATATTTGCTGAGGTTACCATACAGTGTCTAAGCAGTGTTATAGTGTATCATTATTACTTGTTTTTCTTTAGCTATTGGCCATTATGTTCTGCTATTTTTTGTTGATGAAAGGTGCAAAAAGTATTCTTAAAAATTGAAGAAAAGCATTGACAATCCTGTTGATTTATAAATTTAGAAAATATGGGACACATGTTAAAATATTGGGCAGTATAGGACACTGTTCAGCAAATATATGGGGATTTTAAAGATTGCATTATGAATGCACATTTCTGGTGTAATGCAGCTGTTAAAGGCTCCATCCCTGCCTACTACAGTGTTATCCAGCCGCGTTTATTTTTCAGGAATATTTCAAGACCTGATAATCCCATTTTCACTGCACTACACAACAATAATTATTGTAGCACTGAAATTTTTTGCCATATTTATAACAGCTTGTCCCATAAAATTTTTACAGTGCACTGGGAGCCCTGCAGAAATTAATTCGACAGTTCAGTTGAACTAAAATGTATAGTCTTCCAAAGCAGTTTTCTTGCTCCAAAAATGCCCTAAAACTAACCTACGGCAATGTAGAAATGAAAACATTTTCCGGGGAGGACCCCCGGACCCCCACTTCAAGCGGAGGAAAGGGAGGGGGAGGGCATGTACAGAAGGGGGTAAAGGGAGGGGAGTAGATTGGGTGGGGAATGGGAGGGGCGAGTGAGGAGTGTAGTGGAGGAAGGGGAGAGAGCTGGAGATAGGTGGAGTTTACAGTAAGGGGGATTGCTTCCAGCTTACAGGGCGGATAGTAGGCCCTGCTCTCCAGGGCTTCGGTTCTTCTTGGTCCCTTTGATGGCCTCCTTCAGCTCATGAAGATTGAAAGAGTCATTTAGGACCGTGATGTCCGCGTCTAAGGTAGCAGATGGAGGAGGGTAAGAAGTAGAGTTTTGCATTGTCGTCTCCGTGTTTTCTTAATTCTCGCTTAAGTTCTCGGTGCTACTTGTCTTGGCGCAGGTTTCCGCGAACAGGTTCGCCTTGTCGACGTTCGAGTTGGCCTCTCCTCCTTCCGATGTCAAGGTTGGGATGCGTCTCTGTGCTGGTGCGCCGTTCATTCTCTGCGTCATTCCCCACACTGGTCCGAGCTTAGACTGGTTGTCTAAGGTGGAACAGAAGTCTCTCCATCTCTGTCGACCCGTGTCTGAGATGATTCCCTTGGTCTTCGTCTGCAGGTTGTCGCGTGAGGAAGTCGACGCCAACGACGAGGGCCTCATCATCATGATATAGGCGTCGTTGGCGGTCGAGATGGAGTGATGACGGACAAAAGCCAGTCCACGCCTGAACAACGACAGAGTCAGCCAGGCCGGGAGGTAACCAAACACCGCTCGACTGAGCTGTAACTTGACTCCGCTCGGGCCGCTGGTGAAACCCGAGACGAGGCAGAACCGCATCTGGGCGGTTCGGTCGGGCGAAGCGACGAGAGACGGGGGAGATGCCGGGGGGGAGGCAGGTCCCCGACGGCTAACGGCGTAGCGACGATCGGCGACCCCCGGTCTCAAGGGAGTAACCCGAGACGAGGATGACACTGATGAGGCGTGGGGAGGGTCGAACAATGGACGTTGCGAAGGGCCTACTTAAGGGAGGGTAAATGTGAATACGGGACTTCTACTACTGGCTTGCGCGACGTGTGGACGGCGGTCGTGAGATCAACATCGACGAGAGACGAACAGCGACGGCAACAGAGTAAAGTCCGTCAGATTCAGAGACTGACGAGTAGAACGATCTGTAGTTAAGCCTTGCGAGGCAGTACTTGAGATAATCCTAAGTTACATCTAAACGAGTTAATGCTACGTGGAAGTTTCCGTAAAAGTTAATGTATATATTTGTTTATTAATTAAATATCTTTATTAATCAAACAAAGTTCGTCGTGAGTCTTCTTTAGAAAAGTTAGGCACGTTAAATAAAAGTGCAAGTAAAAGAACATAGCGAGTCGAGGGTCGACATCATCACACAACAAACACAAGACGGACACCCTCGATCGCGACACAGGTGTTGGAACTCGATCTGGTCTTCCAGGTTCTTCGATCTGGCTGCATAATTTCTGAGTCTGTTTCTTCCATAGACCTGTGAACAATTCTCATTCCAAAATATTAATGTTTATGCCGTTTAACTCTAGAGTCTAGATGTTACCTTTCGCTCTGGTATAGCAGAGGCAGCGGTTTCATGCAATTCTTCCTGAAATTCTGGAAGGTTGCATAGAAATCGTCAGACATTATACCATTATTGAATTCGATTCTTACTTTACTGTCTATATACCTTCCAGCAGCCTTCTTTGAACTCAAACAATTCAGCCCTGTGTCCTCTTCGACTTCTGCCACTTCGTCGACTCTGGTGATCGTGACCTTGTGGTCAGATGCGAGGGATTATAATAAATGCCAGAGCGAATATTAGATGGAGCACAACCGACGCTGTGGGTGCATTGTAAGGCCACATGTTTAGTTATAGTAGACAGATCAATGACAGAATTGTTTACAGATCCTACCCTGAGGTTGAGAGTTAGATGCCCTGTGTTGAGGACCACAAGGTTCTTTTCCATGACAACCTCCTCCAGATCGATTCCTCTTCTTTTCTTAATGCTGCTTTTCCATCCTGTGCAGTTCACATTGAAGTCTCCGCAAACTCCATCGAAGAGCGCCACTATAATATTATAGCAAAATGCATCGCCTAATTCCTACTCCACAGATAAACTGTTCTGCGTTACTCCTATCTTCGGTATAATTCCAATGAGAAAATCGTTACAGGCAATTACGGGCCGGTTAAGATGGGAGGGGGATACAGTAACCGCCCAAAAGGAGGCTCCAACCAGCACTTTACGAGTTGCAAGGCGCTCTAACCAATCGGCTAGCGTGTCCCGTCTACATGTGCGCTCCTCATGGGGCACAGGAGCTTCGCTTTACTCTAGTCCAGATGTTTTGGATTACAAGATTAACTACCGTAATCTCTGTTCAGCTGCTCTGTTGACTAATGATCTTTATTATCTTCTTCGTCATCGACTTCATCTTCGGTGTCATCAACTTCCGCTCTTGGACCGGTTTCATCCGCAACATCCTTGACCTTGCTTCGGAAGCCAGAGGACTTCATGCGTTTATCAGCTTTCTGAAAATGCAATCAGGCATGATCTTCCGTTACTTAATTTGTAACTGAATATGGCAGCATAAGGTAACCAAATGACCCACATTGCTGTCCTATTGACACTTCAACGTAGAAAATAGGTTTCATTAATAAACTTAAAATGTCTTTAATTTACTTATGCATTGATTTAATAAATAGCCTAGTCAGTCATAAATCCAATTGTGGTTCTCAGTGCGTCGTGTTCTAGTAAGGAAATTCTTCCTCAAAAACAGAGAAACCTAGAAGAGCAGTTTACATGTTCAGCTGTCGAAGATACGATTAGGGCAATCCTTTCCCTACTTCGCGCAGACCTTCAGAATTCTTTAGTCAAGCATTACTTCAGCGTCAACAAAACACTTTTTTATGTTACGTCTATATATATATATATATTAGTGTGGTCCAAAAAACATTTTTGTTTAAAGGTCAAAGTTAGAACCCACCATTGCAGTCCATCTATTGAAAAACTAATATGCTGAAAATTTCAACCAATTTGAACCATATTTAGGGGTTGCACAAGTCAACCAAAGTATGTTATGCATACTTCAAATCCACACAATGCATTGATGGCAAACAAACATCGGTTACCAAAGCGTTACAATGTATTCATGGTTTCAGCAATTAAACTCTGTGATTAAATAGCATTTTGTGTTCGCAAACTGCAAGTTTTAGACCGAAAATAACGTCAGAAATGTTTCGATATGTCATCATTGAGTAGCAGTCGTTTCCATACTGCCAGCAATGTCTTCTTGTTCGGGTCAGGAAATTGATGGCGATGCGCATTAAAAACTAGAGGCAAATACTGTTTCATTTGTCAGATTTGAGTTTTAACCATGGATTAGCACTATACACCTCTCTCTGCTGTGTCGTTGACTACTTTGAGTGTCATCACGACTTCATGTGATTTAAGATAATCTTCATAATCATTCCAGCTTTTCATTGTAAACTGCAGAAATGAATCCTTTGGTGGCAGGATATGAAAAATTGTACTGTGTTGGTGGTGATAAAAGAACTGAGTGACCGTTTGTTAACATTAACAGATGTCAGCTTGGGAAGTGGGTGCTTCGATCCATGCTGCTGACCCAAATTGTCTACCATTCTTTCTTTTTGAGTAAACTCAATGATTGGATCGAAGAAAACCAGTCCAACTATGACCTCACTCAAGTACCACAGATGTCTATGAAATGCTGTAGTGGAGGCCTGCCGAAATTCTTGTTTTCTGTATTCAGCCAATTGTAGAAGAAAGCGAAGATCGTTTGCAGAAGCTGAGAGAGGACAGGGAGCTTGAAACCATGCCTGGACATACACATTACAGATATATAGAAGGAATTTGAAGATACTCGTTTCATCGACTTGCTTCAGTTTGAATTGAGATCGAAACATCCACATCTTGAATGAATATATTATTCTCGCCACCCAACGAGCCCGATGAATACCAATTCAAGAAGCTCGATCCTTGTAGTCATCTCTTTGATGATTGGTCTCCAGCTTTGTTTCATAACTCAGCGTCTCAAATCTACTTGATTTCGACGCCAATGGTCACGTAAACGACGATATATTAGAATATCTGGACCAGTGAAGGGAGCAATTTTCATGACACTGAATTCAGCAATAATTTCCATCACATGGTGACGACCTGCTAGATTAAGTAAGTTCCAACTAGGTCCCTTTTCTATCAGAGTGCATGCACGAGCAGTATTGCTCGCTGTGGTGTTAAAACACATCCCTTAATCCTCGTTTTCAGGTTCCAGTCATCAAGACATCGGATCACGGCACATTCCTGAGCTTCTCCAGTGCCCGAGTTAATCTTTGGGACACCAAGAAGTTCTATTCCAATACTAGACACAATAACAGGCAGCCAATCTACCTTCTCGCAGCCAGTGATGTCGGGCAACAGCTTACCGTCCCAATGCACAATCTGGAGAATTCACTTTTCATCGTACTGGCGAGCTCTTCTCGATATAATTTTCTGGCTTGGCGAATAGAACTGCGACTCAAAGGCAAGCCTCGAACATCATGGCCTAGAGGTTGAGCAGTAGTAGCCAATATAGATGCGGTGCTTTCCTGTCAGTGACTTTAGTTCGATCCAAGGCTACAGCTACTCGATTAAGTCACAAAAGGTCTCTTGCTTAGCTGTTTATAACATAGTTGTTCTTTATTCATCCTCTTTGATAGACTACCACAACCTGAGTCACTGTTTTCTCAGACGTATCCTTATCACTGCTGCTCGACTCCAGATCTCCTTGCTTGTTAGAACCTCCACATTATTCTTTAATCTCTCACGCCGCTCTTCTACAGCTTTCGCTTTAATAAGTTTATTATCCATTTTAAGAATCAAGATTCTATCCTCTCCTGCCATATAACCTCTTCGACCTTTTGTCTGAGCAACTATAGGAAAGCCCAGTTAATAAAAGTGAGTACTAATCACAAATAAGTAGATAAACAGTAAACGCGTGCAAGAAGAAATAAGTATACAAAATTTTGCAGATCCATGTCCATCGAATAGCAGGGTGCGTGAAACTTTAAGTCACTTGTGCAACCCCTAAATATTCTCAAATTTAGATGAATTTGCACCTGAATTATTTTTTTGTATAATGGACTAAATTGGCACCTTCTAATATTAAGAAACTGAAACTTTATTTTTTGCCATGCAGTGGTGGACCACCATAATATATATATATATATATATATATATATATATATATATATATATATATATATATATATGTATATATTGTACATATATATTGTATATATTGTATGTATATATTGTATATATACACCCACGTTCAAAGACACTCCATAATGTTAATGTCTATTGGAACAATACGATGCCTCTGAAATAAGCCAGGGCATACATAGCCAGGGCAGTCAAACAAGCATCCAGTGCTGAGGCAACTGTGCCTGAACAAAGTCTGGGAAGGGCAAAACTTCTGATAGGGAAACGACCAGGGCAAAGGCTTTTTACCAGGGTATTTGCTCTGGCTAGTCCTGGTGTAGCACCGCCATTGCTAGAAATCAATGGGTGCTTGCGACATGCGAGGCTAATGCCATTTCAATTACGCAAATAAAGTGTTCCTGTAATAGTTTATTAGTTTAAACCAATAGGGAAAGACCTGTTTGCTGGAGAAAAGGAATGGAGAAATTAATATTCAGTGAGGAAGAGTCCTATGGACGGTAGCGAAATGTATGGGGAAAATATATCTTACATTGGAGCTAACCCGAACCAGTGGATAAGGAGTTCCCCTTGCCCCATACAAATCGACGTTGCTCATAGGCATGCATTGAGCGTGGGCCTTTGATAAACAGTGGAGGAGAGTCACATGGACAGTAACGAAATGTATGGGGAAAATATTCCCCTTTTCCAATCTTGCGTTGGAGCAAACCCGAACTATCGGAAATTGAATTTCCCCTTGCTCCATGCAAATTGATTTTACTAATCTGCATGAGTTAAACGTGAGCATTTGATATTGGATAATGGCAGTGTTGGGTATGAGTTAACTCATATGAGTTTAAACTCACGAGTTAACTCACTTGCTGTGATTTATGAGTTTGAGTTAACTCGGCGCATATTATGTTGAAACAAGCCTTTTTTATATCGTCGGCTTTCCATACTGATGAGTGGTGACGGCAGGGAGGGTCGTAAACACTGCTAGCGGACAATGTTTAAGCACTGTATATTTTGTATATTGTGAACAGTTAAGAACAACATGGCTGAAGTACCGTGTATTCTTGATGGAAAATATTTTTCTGTTACTAGTAGGCGTGATGGAAAATTTTTTGCTCGATTAGAACGTGCTAGTATGAGACGTGTGAGTTGATGATTTAACTCAGTTAACAACTGAGTTTGAGTTAACTCATTTCACTTAAGATGAGTTGAGTTTGAGTTTAAACTCATTTTGAGGTGCATGAGTTGAGTTTTGATTTAACTCATTTCTTGTCTGAGTTTACCCAACACTGGATAATGGCACTTAATAAATGCATAAAAATGTATCCAAACACAGCTCATTTGAAATCAGGAAATATAATTAACATAAGATGGAGATGCCAATACATGGCTCAATTGAACTCAAGAAATACAGTGTGAATTAATTAGCATTCTATCAAAGTGTCAAATTCGTCTTTTTAGATACCACAGAGGCTCATGAAGGATGTTTTTCGGAAAGTATTATTTCAGATAACGCCAGCGAACATCTTATTAGTTCTGTTGCACTTTGTGGTTGAACAGAGTTTCTATGATGTCCACCTTTGCTTCTGTTTCTTGGCAAGTTCCATTATAAGTAGGCCTATATGAGTTATTGCGTGTCGCAAATCCTCTCCTGATTCTGGCAAGGGTAAAATCAGCTGGGTAGCAAAAAAGAACGAACATCGTAAAGATAATATCGATAGCGATGATTCATACCTCAAATTAGTCTAGCGTATTGTTTTGATAGTATGAATAATCCATTACCATAGTACACAAACAGCACCAAATATATCTTTGATTGGTGTCAATGGTCCCGAGATCAAAGAAAGAAAAGACTTGAAAACGTGACTTATTTTTTATTCTATAAACCCGAATAAAGAAGACGGGAATAGTGATACAAAATTTGCTTTCCTATTAGACGGGCGACTGCTCTGCCTGCTTTGTGAATGGAATCGTCCAGAGTCACATGACATTAATTTTTGTCGTTCGCTATAGTCACGTCATAATGCGACGTTGGCAAAATATCTAGCTTGGACATAGAGCAAGTGCACAGCAACCTTGCCATCATTTCCATGGGCATTTGATGCGACCTAAATGGGTTCAATATGGGAATGTGGGTTCTATATGAGCTCCAAATGGGCATGCTCAGAGAGAAATTGGTCTATTAGTGATCATGCTCTATTTCTGCACATTGACTTCAGCCACTTACAGTTTTCAACCGCAAACAGACCTACCAGTTCAGCAGATTCCAGCTAACTAATAATAATAATAATAATAATAATAATAATAATAATAATAATAATAATAATAATAATAATAATAATAATAATAATAATAATAATAATAATAATAATAATAATAATAATAATAATAATAATAATAACTGAGCTGGGACGCCGCTGGACTGCTATTTCCGGCGACCCAAGGGAGACAGCATACCTCTTCCAACGAATATCAGTCTGCACTCAGCGCTTTAACGCCGTAGCTTTCAGAGGCACTTTCACACCACACACCGGGGATGACGACCATGAGCTCCAAGCTTAACTAGTCTATTAGTAGACAGTCTCTTAGGGCCTGAGGGATCTTAAATACCTCGCGCAAAAAAAATAATAATAATAATCTTTTCTTTAATTAAGCGCCTGCAAACGCACTGCTCTGTACAGTGAACATACATATAGTAGAAACGGCAGCCACGCATGGCGCCTTACATACATGTATTAAGTAGAAGCACATGATAACAGTTTTACAGGAGTCGAATATAAGTGCTTATGCGGCAGCCAACATACGGCGCCAAATCACGGCCTACTATTCATTTTAACCATCGCCGCCGTTTAGCGAGTGGAAGGCAGAATTAACCTTAAATTAACGGCTGTCTACCGGGTTCGATCTTGGTACCTTCAGCTCTTAACGCCAGTGTGTATCCATTACTCTACGGGCCCCAGTTCGTAACGCCATCAATTTGCCGCCTTTCTATTTCTCTCAACTTAAGCAGCGCACATTGTAACAGCTTTAATGTCTCCTTCCTCATTGGTAACTCGCAATTGGATCTCGTTCTTCAAACGGAATCGCTAAGACCACTGGCTTGACGCAGCGATTCTGAATAAGCTGACATCATGGAAATCGATGTTGCCATCAATTCCATTTTGAGGATTGCATTTTTTCTATAGAGATCCTATTTTCATAGCAATGGTAGAAAACTTTGCCAGAAAAAGAAAGGACACTCTTGCCTAATACGCTATTACACTACTAAATAGGCAACTCCTATCTCCTCTGACGATCCCAAAAGCCACTCTTTCTCACTCGACTCTAGTGTACATACATACATACATACATACATACATGCATACATTAGGGTGGTAGTGAAAAAATTTTTTTTTAAATAATGCCCGGGACACCCCCTAGTTCTGTTCGTATTGGTAGTAGAAACTCATGTGCAAAATCTTTTTAAAATATTCCATTATTTAGGCGTGCCACATGACAACTTAAGTTTTGCATATGACACCATGCTTCATTGAACCCGTAAAAATCAACTTTCTTAGTTTTTCAGGAGCTGGATGAAAGTTCATCACTTCTAGAACCTATTATATTATTACTGTAATTATGTGATGAGTGTGATGCACCATAGATACCTTATTCTCTGATGATTTGTTTATAAATAAATGATTAAATAATAAATATATAAATTAGAACCAACTGGAGCTGAGGAGTAAATAAATATTTGCAATTTTTTCAACAATTTTCTGAACTTTTGCAGTCTGTTCATTTCAGGCTTTTCTAAAGTTTGATTATTTATATACTTACTTACTCACACTATCCCACATTATCATTCATAATCCATTTCAAATTAATCACATTTTAAAAGTTGTCCTTGAAGATGTTTTCAACCCTCTGGCTGGGCCGTTTCCTGGACCTGAAATACCTATGCTTAAACGATATCAGAATGCATTGCTTTTGGTCGTCCATGACATGATTGCTGATGGTTTGTCAGATGATGAAATTGCAGTTTAACAATAACAAAGAAATGATGCAAGACGCTGTTGAATTTGAAGTGGAATGTTTGCAGAAAGACAGTCAGCCTCGTGATGATTATCTAGAGCGCTTGGAACTTGCACTGATCTACATAGGTCATGTCCCACCTCGAGGGTTGAATTTTACAGCCTCTGGTGTCATGTCACCGTTCTCTTCGCTCTGCCACCCGTGGTGATCTCTCTGTCCCTTGTGCACGCACCGCTACTATGCAGCAGCGCGCTTTCTTTGTGGTTGGACACACAATTTGGAATGGGCTTCCTCCTGAGCTGCGGTCTCTTCCTCGTAACTCATTCACCGCTTTCTTCTCTGCTCTAAGGACTGTTCTCTTTCGCCGGGGCTGGGCTGGGAGCGCCTCTTAGCAGCTTCCTTGAAGGGGCGCTATATAAATGATTGATTGATTGATTGATGCATAGGGCCAGATGGATGGCCAAGGTCATCTATTCTCACAAAGTATTCCTTTTACGATCTCAATTGCGAATTACCTTCTGGAAAATAAATTTTCTACGTTCCCTTAACCTGTTCATCTGCTTTGATTATCTCAGATCCTGGTTCACAGCTTCACACTCTACTCTAAAGGCACTTTCCGTCATGCTTGGTACCTCAGTGAGGATTTGGTCGATTTCTGCTTTTTCAATGACTGCATTGATGCTGCTTCCAAGGCTTTGTTGGTGCAAACAATGAGAACCAAAGTTGGTGTTGGCATTCCATCCAAATGTCCACAAATTACTGCACACACACAGCTTCATGTAGTCGGGAGCACCTCTGAGTAGTACTCCTTGAAGAGGCGCTATATAAATGCCCGTTATGAATGAATGAATGAATGAATGAATGAATGAATGAATGAATAAATGAATGAATGAATGAATGAATTTGCTCTTGAGAGTTTGTGACTTCAAACATGATGAATACTGTGCATGCCCATTGATTGGCTGGAGAAAGATCCAACTTCGTGGAAACAGGACAGCATCTTGTAGCGGCACGGTCACGTTGCGGTGCTATAGAAATTGTCAGTGTTATAATTATTTTAATTATTTATTTGGAGCGTCATCAGAAAGGTTGAGTGTGGTGAATGATAGAGCAGAAAGGGGATTGGCACTGATCCAAGAATACAATCAAATACTGACCAAGGATGAAGGTCAAAAGTAGGCTTTGCTCCATATGGTGTCCGAACGTTGGAAAAAGTATCCGGACCCCAAGAAGTTAACGGTCACAAAACTGGACTAATAAATATTTTATTCTTGAATCAAACTGACAGAGTTCAATTATGCTCAAAAGTACTCTTTAAGTATTGTGCCTTAAACCTAGCAATTTAAAATTTACTTTCGGTTTCACAAAATACAAAAGAATATTGATAATATTATCACTATTGTGCTTACATTCCTTGTCTAAAATTTTGAAAACTTGTCATCTCATGTGGCACCCCTAAATGATGGAATATTGTTATAATATTTTGCACACTGGCTTAGTATATCAAAAGGAACATAACTAGGGGCTGTCCCATCTATTTCTAAAAAATTACGTTTTTGAGCACCACTTTAGCATACATACATACATACATTCATACATACATGAACGCATACATATACTTACATACATTCATGCATATATACATACATACTTAATTACTTACATACACACATACATGTTGAAACATGCATTAATACATATGTACCTTAGGGTGGTTCACGGATACATGGTAAAAAATAAAGTTCACGCTAGAAACCAGGACACCCTCTCAGTTTTTTAGACCTATCAATAGTATTATTGAGACAAAATTTCAGCTTCTTATTCCAACTGGAAGACGATGCTCACGGACTGTGTAACTTTGTCATATACCGATAAATAGACATTAATTGCAGAAATGAATGTGTCGAGCATACAAATGCATTTTATTTCTAGATTGATCAAATATTACTGTAATTTGACAACATATGTGATACAAGAACAGTTAGCCAGATGGTACTGTAAAGTTTCAGGAGGTTTAATGAATTGGAAATGTCCAAAAATGTCAAAAAACATAGTCCAATCCATGAATATCGAATGTCGATTTTTCTTGTTTTATAATTTCAACACCCGTTACCGTCTTTGACTCTAGGAACTGCAAGGCTTTGCAAGCACTGCGTCGACAGCAGACTTCCTTGTTGTGTGAGTGAGAACAGCTTTTCTATTTGCCTCGACCACTTGCAGAAGAAACTGCTTTTCTTCTTCATCATTGGTGATGAGTCGGTAGAATTCCTCGAAGAACTTCACACCCTCTCAGCCGCGTCATTCACCACTCTCAACTGCTGAATTATCTCTCTACCTTGCTTGTGATCCTCATTCTGGATCCATTACTCTGGTGGAAGTGTAACAAAGGAATCACTCATCTTCAGGGATGACAGTAGTGTCAATGCTCACTGAGTTGTATAATCACCCAAAACCCCTCCTTCAGTACCGTAGCATCAGCTCTCACCTTCTTTCACCAGGCTTAGCAGTCATTCTGTCGACAATCTTCATTTTATCTGTTACAGGAAGTTGGTCTTGCAGTCATTCTGTCGACAGTCTTCACTTTATCTGTTATAGGAACTACAGCCTCATCTGAAAGGTACCACAAGTGGTTTTCTAGGACCTTCCTGGCAGCAATGCTGATCTCACAGTAAATAAACTCATATTGTCCTAGACCAATCCAAAGTGACAGATCTTGTTCTGGAGCTTCAGCAGCAAGGGGCCTTTGTCCATGCCTTTGCGTAATCAGGGCACCAAACTTTAAAAATCAATGAATCTGAGTTTCTTTTTGAGTACATCACGTTGATCGCGAAAGAAGGTAGATTTTGATTGCATACAGTAACTTGGCCATCCAATGTGCATGGTGAATTGGCCCAGGGCTCTCCAGTGAATTATTGAAGGCTGACTTCCAAGGACAACCACTGTCAGTGTCAACGAGCTCTTGGTAGTCGTCTCTGATCTCTGAATCTGACTTTCTTTCAGCAAACTCCTTGCGAAAACTGATGCTGTTTCATGGGGGTCTTCAGTGCCGGATATGACTTCCAGTCCTCGGAAGTTGACACGTGTCACACTTTCCCAGCAGCTTTAAATCTCTTGAAGATTGGGATTTATGGTGAACAGATGGACTGCAGCACAAGGTGAATACTTTGGCTTAAATCAATTCCGTTACATAAAGACGGCAGGCCAGCCACAGGAGCTCTCAGCCTATTTGTCTTCCAGCAGAACACACAATCCGTTTAAATGCCCAGTGTTGACAGACTATGTATCAAAGCTCAAGGCTTGAACCTTGTCAACTGTGAGTTTTCACAACTTCAGAAGAATATGAACGACCATGAATTCATTGTATCCTGTCCCAAGGCTAATTTGGGCACAAAGAGGAGCTTATCCACACCACCAACTGAAACCAGCACTGGCAGGCGGTCAACATTTCCTGCTCCAGAGATCTTAGGCAGGGTTTTCCCCAACCCAGTGTAGTACCAGTGGTAATCTGGTAAACCCTAACCCTAACCCTGACAAATTCAGATCTTACGGCTTCAGCATGCTGTATCCTGGCTTTCTTACGCACTCTGTGGATGGTTCAAAGTGGCAGGGCAGAAGGATCACAGCCAAGCACTGCAGCAATTGTAATGTAAAATTTCACTTCTGAAAACATGTCATCCAAAAACACAGGACGTGGGCACCATCACCTTCAACAAGAACTGTGCACTTTTTTTATTCCAAGTACCAGTAAGTAAGTAAGTAAGTATGATAGCACAAATGAAACTATTTCAAGCTCATCTCCATGAAAAATGTTGACCAGGTTATACGGCATCAAGATTTACAGCAAATGCTACTATATGGTAATATTTATATGTCATTGAGCACCATCTTCCAGTTGGAATAGAAAGCTGAAATTTTATCTCAATAATACTATTGACAGGTCTAAAAAACTTAGAGGGTGTCCTGGTTTCTAACTTGAACTTTATTTTTTTGGACCACACTAATGTACCTGTATGTATGTGTAAGTGTAAATGTACGCGATTTTCTATAGCGACCGTATAATATATGGCCTCGACCCTGCTTTTGCAATGAATTGATCGGGTGAGATACTTCACCACCGTTGCTCGTTTGAATAGGCGCCACGCCATTTAAGGTTCCCGTTTTGGTGTGCATGTATGTATCTAGGTAGGTATGTGTGTATGTATGCATGTATGTCCGTGTGTATATAAATTATGTATATAAGTAAGTAATTAAATACGCCCATGTCTTTGCATGTATTTATGTATGCCTATATGTAGGCCCTATGTATGTAAGTGTGCATGCATGTACAGTACCTTTGCGTTTTGATATTTTTTCTATGTTGCTCACTTACCTATAACCGTTGGGGCAAAGAGCAAGAACAATTAATTGGCGAACCATTGAGATATGAGTCCTCAGTAAAGTGGACAAATACACATATAATTTTGCACATTGCTTATTACGAATAGAATCTTTATAGTGTCAGGCCCAATGATAATTCAGTTGTAAGAATTTTCCAAATTCTACTTCGAATTCAATTCAAATGATTCAATTTCAAGTTTAATTCTATTCTCATTCTGAAAATAATTGCCATTTCAGTTCTAATTCCAGTTATGAAATAATTTCAGTTCTAATCCAGTTCTTTAAGTAGTATGGATCTTATATTTATAACTGAGCACTCAAATAACATAGCAAAACCACAACTCATGAAGTTGTTAGTCAGTCCAACTTGTTATTTAGCCTGAACTTCATATATTTCTGTTAAGTTTAAGAAAAGATTAAAATTTCTAAAGACTTGTGTGTACGATTTCTTCGTACGGCAGTTACGTAGCAATAGGCATAAGGAAAAAATCCTCTACATACTGTATGCTTGTGAGGCTGGTGCTGACAGAAGGTCTTCAGCTACAGAAGCAATGTTGCTGTAGGATTTATTTCTAAGCACAGGTCATGCATCCCCTACCGTAAAAATTATCATAATGTAGGATAATAATTTTCGTTCTGAAAATAATTCCTATTTTTATTCATATTTCCGTTTTCTGTAGTGTATTTCAGTTCTCGTTCTATTCTCGTTCCTAAAATAATTTCCAAGTTTCGTTCTAGTTCTCGATAACGGAAATTGATAATTGTACTTCTAATTCCTATTTTCGTTAACGAGAAAATATATCACTGGTCAGGTCATAACTTTTGAGGAAACGGCCCGATAGCGCATTGGATAACAGTAACAGAGATCGAGTCCCATAGGCGGACATGCTTTGTAGGCTGCAATTTGCGCCGTGTATTGCAGGCTGTATGTTCTGTTAGTAGTTAAGATTTATCGCATAACATGTACATGTACAGCGCAATGCGTTTGCAGGCGCTTAATTAAAGAATAAATATTATTAAATTATTTCGATAACGCTCGCATCGAAAAGAAACAGTAATTTTGTTTGCACTTTAATCTGAACTAGTGTAAGTGATAAATCAAAGAAAGATCAGCATGACTGTTACAATTAGTTTTCTCTAGGAAGAGTCGATAAGGCTGTAAGATAAAGCGTTAGAAACCTGTAGGCTATTTCAAAGAAAAAGATAAGGTAATCTTCCTCTTCCCTCTTAGTCCTCTTCCCGCCAACAGAGTGTCGCCTAACACAACGTCCATGGGATGGCAATATTTTTCAGCCCTCGCTTTTCTCATTACTCGAACAATTTGGCAATTCGAGGTTATAGTCATAGCCACTGGGCTACTATAATTGTGGAATAACCGTTAACAAATAGTAGTTAAATAATTTCGAAGTATCTAAGTTTAGATGGATTATAATCGTCCAGTTACGGCAATTTTTTCGCTGTTAGCTCATCATACACCTTTTGTGCGAAGAAAAGCTATAGAAAAGCTTGTCTAATGGTACTTTTCATTCATTCATTCATTCATTCAAACATTTAATATAGCGCACCTTCAAGAAACCTACTCAGAAGCGCTCCCAGCCCAGCCACGGCAATAGAGATTAGACTTGAGCAGCTTGTAAAAAGCAGATGTGTTACCCCTAGGGAGAAGGCGAATCTCTAATGGAAGACCATTCCAAATGGAGGGCCCAGCTATAGAGAAAGCCCGGCGTTGCCTAATTGTGGAGCGAGCCCGAGGGACTAAAAGTTCTCCCCCGGAAGAAGACCGAAGAGCACGCCGACCAACTGAATCAGAGACCGGGCGGCAGAGCTCACACAGATAGGCCGGGCACAGCCTAAGAGACAGCGCCATACCAGCACAGCAACCCTATAGCAGATACGCTGCGGTACAGGGAGCCAATGCAGCACATCACGCATGTATGCAGAAATAGGGGCATATTTAGGGATGCGTCCAATAAGCCGAGCAGCTGACCGAAGAACCCGGTCGAGGCGGCCAATCAATCCAAGCGGCAGACCAACCAAGATCGCACTACAGTGATCCAGCCTGGTTGTTACAAAAGCATGTATAAGGATGACAGTAGCATCATGAGACAGAGAACGAGAAATAAGCCGCAACTGGCGCAGTTGATAATAACAGCTACGGGTAAGCTGGTTAACATGTTGGGAGAAGCTAAGAGTACGATCCAGGAGGACTCCTAAATCCCGAACCACGTCCAGGAAGGTGATATGGGGAAAAGCCTCTGCCACCAGGGGCCAATTAACACCCGCCATTCGCCTACCACCACCCAGCCAGATAAATTGAGTTTTAGTAGCATTTAAGAGCAAGCGGTTGGAGGCTAACCAAGCAGAAAGGACCTCTATAGCTTGAGTCATCTGCTGTACAGCAGCTACCACCTCATCAGGGCGACAGTGAATGTATGCCTGAACATCATCAGCATACAGCTGGTGAAGAAGCCCGCATGCCTCCAACAAGGGGCCAATACCAGCGGTATAAATAATATAAAGTAAAGGGCCTAGCACTGAGCCCTGAGGAACGCCATAAGGGGCAGGGACCCAGCCAGATCTAGAAGAGCCAAAAACTACACAGTTAGTGCGCTCTGACAAGAAGGAGCGAAGCCACTCAAGGGGCCCACCAGTCAGCCCAAAAGAGACAGAGAGGCGTTGGAGGAGGATGTGATGATCAACAGTGTCAAAAGCCGAGCTGACGTCAAAGAGGGCCAAAAGAGAGACCAACCCAGCATCCATGGCACCATAAAGGTCAGACAAAAGGCGGATCAAGAGGGTCTCCGTAGAGTGATTCCTGCGAAATCCAGATTGTTGAGAGGGCAGCAAACAATTCTTGTCTAAATAAACAATCAACTGATTTGCTACAATACGCTCCAAAACCTTGGAGAGAAATGATACATTAATGTCCGGGGGGAAATGATACAATAGTATATTTGGTTTATAATTTATAGTTTTAAGAATAACTATTAAACCCTTTAATTATCATTATTATTGTGGTATTTATAATACCAGTGAGACTTACAGAGTTATTCCTAATGAAACGCATGCGTTGTATTAAGCCAGTTGAGACTTAAAAGGCATGGACATACACGACGCATGTAAAGGCTTAGGGTTGATAGCAGACGGAATGAATAGCTTCGCAATGTGATTCTGCAATCGGTGCGAATGCTTATTTCAATTCTCCAATGAAGTAATATCACTCTTCTACTCAAACAAACCCTTAGATTGTCATTATAAAGCTTGCGTGTCATATTATTTACGGCTTGTTTTGCATGAATGCTGCTGTTATTGTGGGTATCCGGACATTTCCCCCCGGGACATTTCCCCCGGACAATTCCCCCCGGCATTTCCCCCCCGGACATTTCCCCCCGTAGGACAATTCCCCCGGACTTTTCCCCCCGTTGAGACAGTATAGTTGGTCTTGGACAATATCTATCTATCTACAGTATCTATCTATCTATCTATCTATCTATCTATCTATCTATCTATCTATCTATCTATCTATCTATCTATCTATCTATCTATCTATCTATCTATCTATCTATCTATCTATCTATCTACCTACCTGTCTGTCTGTCTGTCTATCTATCTATCTATCTATCTATCTATCTATCTATCTATCTATCTATCTATCTATCTATCTATCTATCTATCTATCTATCTATCCATCTATCCATCCATCCATCTATCCATCCATCCATCCATCCATCCATCCATCTATCCATCTATCGATCTATCTATTTATCTATCTGCCTATCCATCTATCCATCCATATATCTGCCTATCCATCTATCCATCCATATATCTATCTGTCTATCTGTCTATCGGTCTTTTTATCTGTCTGCCTGTCTATTTATCTTTTTATCTATCTATTGATCTATCTGTACATCTATCCATGCATCCAGCTATCTGTCTGTCTGTCTGTCTGTCTGTCTGTCTGTCTATCTATCTATCTATCTATTCTTCTATCTATCTATCTGTTTATCTATCGATTTATCTGTCTAAATGGATGGATGGAAGGATGGATAGATGGAGGGTTGGATGGATTGATAAATAGACAGATAGATAGATGGATGGATGGATGGATGGATGGATGGATGGATGGATGGATGGATGGATGGATGGATGGATGGATGGATGGATGGATGGATGGATGGATGGATGGATGGATGGATGGATGGATGGATGGATGGATGGATGGATGGATGGATGGATGGATGGATGGATGGATGGATGGATGGATAGATAGAGATAGATATTGTCCAAGACCAACTATTCTGTCTCAACGGGGGGAAAAGTCCGGGGGGAATTGTCCTACGGGGGGAATTGTCCGGGGAGGAAATGCCGGGGGGAATTGTCCGGGGGCAAATGTCCTAAACCCGTTATTGTGGTAGGCCTGAGCTCTAACTAATATCCCTTACATCATAATAAAATAATTCTTTTGAACTGCGATATTAGTGCAATAATAATACCAAGAGTCCAAGAGTAAGTAAAAGGAAGAAGGGTGGAGCACTTCATCAGTATATCGTATCCATGCCATGATTGTAGATGAGCTCATGGCCGATAGTAAGTGGGAAAGGTTATGCAAAGTCATTTCCATTCAGTTCAAGGGTCATAATAATGTTCAACGACCTTGAAAGTTCACGGGTCTTTTGAGGTATTGTCATTTTTCGCAAACGATATGGCGGTCGATATGCACATTATTTTTATGACTCTGCAAAGCGCCCTGAAATTGTGTTTGCCTTAGAAAGGCGCTGTATAAGTTGTCTTCTTTATATTACATTACATTCTAAGCAAGAGGTTGTTGAGGACGTCGCTCGTGTCGACCTTATGTGAGCTAGTATCCGATCCTTCAATTATAATCGATGAATGCACATCATCAAATAGCGCTAACATTAGCTTGAACAAACAGCAATGAGTTACGTTTCAAATTTAATATAGGCACATTTCAAACTGGTGAATAAGAAATGTATTTCATATTTCGTCGGGTAACATTTCTAATACAGACATGGTTCTGGCAAATTTCATACTGATTTGAATTCTTACTAAAGTTCTCTCTAATTTTTGCAACGAGAATGCTAATGAATTATTGAATATTATAAGTCAAAATGTTGAGTAGATTCATTCGACTGGGAATCTTTCTGCCTCTTACTTGTCATTACAGGAAATTAGTCTGGGAAGTTCCCGGACTAAAGGAGTTTCACAGATCCCCTTCAGATGGTATAAAGCATAATTTGCTGTTTTCACTATCCTGTCGGCTCGTAGGGATTTGTGGTCCCACCTAATGAAAATGTAATACCACAGGCAATTAAAATCAGTTGCAATATTTAAATAAAAACAGTTACAATATAAATGTTGATTAGAGTTACTGTTTTATTATATACAGCACACGTACAGCATGTTTATATCAGTGACTAACCGGCTCAACAATCGTCTTGTGACGCGAACAGTTTGAATTTAAATACAACTATAAACGGCTTTGTGTAAAGAACATGCCACTGAGCGAGTCCTATTCGCACAATTGCTACTCGCCATGTACGTGTGTAATACTGTGTAAGTATGCATGCATGCATGTAGTTTAAGGAGTCCGTCTTCTAAATCACTTATTGTTTTAGAAGAGGCACTCACTACAAACTAAACACACGCACACTTATACATAAACATCGTAGCTAGCAGAGGAAGATAGCACACATATAATAATCATTATATTCTTTATTATTTCAAACCGACACACGCAGTAAGATTACATTGAAACATGAAAGTACAATCAATACCCGGTGTCTTAATTAAACACACGGTTTGGCTGCCGCCATAGAGCTGATTACGGGAGTCGAACCGCGTACCTTATGCTCTCCTGGCCATGAGTATTACCACTACTCTATCCCCCCTCCCCATACACACATGCAAGCCCACGTGCAAACACACATACAAGCACACATTAAAACACAAACAAATACAGGTACACAATGTCACTTGCGGAGCTGGCACACATATAGAAGCACACGTATAAACACACATCACCACCACCACTACCAATACTGCCAGTACTGCCGCTGCTGCTGCAACCGTTTTGTCTTGACTGGCCACACTGTATCTCTGCTGGGCTCGGACAATACCTTGGAAAGTATAACGTGTTCATTGGACCGTGAAACGGTGACCCGGATTATTTGATTTGGCTTGTTGACTATTATTTACTAGGTCCGTTCCGTTTATCGTCAGACAGGGGTCAGTAGAAGCTGATTAGAAGAGAAACTGAAAGCGTCCGACTTCAGTCTAGTCACGGATGGATGGATGGATGGATGGATGGATGGATGGATGGATGGATGGATGGATGGATGGATGGATGGAGGATGGATGGATGGATGGATGGATGGATGGATGGATGGATGGATGGATGGATGGATGGATGGATGGATGGATGGATGGATGGATGGATGGATGGATGGATGGATGGATGGATGGATGGATGGATGGATGGATGGATGGATGGATGGATGGATGGTTGGATGGATGGATGGATGGATGGATGGATGGATGGATGGATGGATGGATGGATGGATGGATGGATGGATGGATGGATGGGTGTGCTAACTGAATGACAGAGTCCTGCGTGATGGATCGGCTGGCTGACTGAATACTTGCTTATTTACTAATATTACTAACTGAGATTAACTGGTTGATTGACTGACTGATTAACTGACTGGCTGAGTGACTGACCACGAAACCACGGACAGATGGACAGACTGCATGACTGACCGAGTTTCATTGTGATTGGTTTCTCAGTAGATGCATGGGGCGATACAGCTTTGGAGCGGTTAACACCCGTTTACTACGTGTTGCACTGGCTCCCACTTCCTTCATTGACTCCAGGACCACAGTCTTATTCAGACACTCTCCGTTTTTACAGACCTATGCAGCCAATGTAATGTAGTGTACTGCAGTAATGCGGGATAATGTAATAAGGTAAGGTAATGTAAGGTAATACGGTTATTTTAGACGATGCAAGGTATGGCATGGTAAGATAGGGAAAGTATAACATACCATAACATAACATAAGTCTTTATTGTATCTCATCAAGCATAGAGTACAACAGATTGAACAAAAAAATTAATCATCGTACAGCCAATATCAGATACATTCACATGTTTCGTTTGACATATCGGTTAGATGGGATACAACAGGGAGATCCAAAAGGGATGGCATCCCGCTAGGTAGGACCCCCGGTAGCATCATTACTGTTAGAACAAGACGAACATGACATACAATCAATCATTACGCCGTCATAAACTGGTTAGTCTTAACTAGAGAAAATAGCATAATCAGCGGGAAACGAAAATAGGAAGGAAAAAAGAAGAAAGAAAAAAGAAGAGAATAGAGGGAGTGACCTGGGAGATCCAAATATTTGTATAGTTTAAATCATCAGATGTGTTCGTAGTGACCTTTTAAAAGATGTTAGAGATGGGAGACTGCGCAGATTGCAGGGTAATTTATTCCAGATGACAGGGCCCATGTACTTGATTGAGTGCCTCCTGTGCGGATGCTAATTGATCGAAGAGTGTCCTTGATCCTGGTATTATGACTATGAACATCCCTGGTGAAAGTAAAGTAGTTGGTGAAGTCTGTCGGATGGGAACCATGAACGAATCGATACATAAACATTCCAATGTGGAATTGTTTTATCTGGTCAATATTTAATATTCTCAATTGCTGATACAAATGCAAGGTGGGGGTATTAAACTTGCTCTTGGTGATAATTCGCATAGCCATCTTTTGAAGTTTCACCAATCTGTTCAATCTAGTGGGGTAGGTTGATGCCAAGCTCAGATTACAGTATTCCAGGTATGGATGAATCAGTGTGTAATATAAGTTAGTTAGTATGTGAGATGGAAGCAGGTAAGAGACCTTGCTCATGACCCCGATGTTCTTGGCAATCTTAGTTCCAATATTATTAATGTGGACATTCCAAGTAAGGTGTTCATCTATATAAACACCTAAAAATTTGGCTGATTTGACTTGTGGCAGCATTGTATTGTCAATGAACAGTGAGTAATTCAGGTGTGGTAGCAGCTTCCTGTGTGATCTAAACAGCACAAAGTTAGTTTTGAGCAAGTTAAGCGAGAGTCGGTTTGCCCTAAACCAATCGGCAATAAGTGCTAGTTCCTGATTTGCAATGTTAAATAAATCCTCAATCGATCGGTTAGATAGAAAGATGTTGGTGTCATCGGCAAATAGGATAAGGCTCAATATAGAGGAGGCTCTAGGAAGGTCATTAATATAGATTAGGAATAATTAGAGCCCTGGGGGACACCGTATTTTATAATTGAAGGGCTTGCAGCAATAATCTATTGTTAAAATCAGATTTGATATTCTTTTATTAAGTATGGTATATGTTATAGTAGGCTAAGGTATGGTAGGGTAGGGTGGTAAGGTAAGGTAGGGTAAGAGTTAAAGGAAAATAAAAGAAAATTAAATCAGATTTTAACAATAGATTAAATAAATAAACTTCAAATCGGTCTCTCTATGTATCGTTACCATAATAATATGTTTCCGTTGGCCTTTAATAACTATTTGAAACTGTGTTTATATGTTCCATGTCATCATACCCGAAATGCATGCAAGTATCGTCCTGACTCGGATTAAAGCTAAATGGGTTTCTATCAAATGTCAGGGCCCAATGATGTGAAATTCTTTAGCTTTAGATGTAGCCTCTGTACCGTCGATTGGTCGTTTTAAAAGCTTATTAAAGATTCACTTAGTCAATCAAAGGACAATCTTATAGAATCTCTGTATGGACATTAACTATCTTACATAGACATTATTTGTTGACTTGTGGACTGGTTTAACTCTCAGTTAAGACTCTTGATAGATAAGATTATGCTGTAAACCAATACTGCATAATAATCTTCCGTTCCACCTGCCGTCTTTATTGGGTGCCTCGGGTAACGGGACTTATCTCTTGGGGTTACCTATTATGATGCTCAACCAGTTATTCTATAATTTGTATTGTGTGTGTCGATAGCTTTAACTGTTTAAATGGGTTGATTGATTGATTGAACTTAGGGTAGGCTATGATAAAGTAAGACAAGGTAAGGTAAGGTTTGGTAAGATGAGGCAAGGTATAGGGTAAGATAGAGAAGCCTATTGTACGAGAAGGTAAGAAAATATTGCATGGTAGGGTGAAGTAGAGTAGGGTAGGTAAAATACGGTAGTTACGATAAATTTTAAGGTAAAGTAAGAAGAGATCGATAAAGTCGGCTGAGGTAAGGTTATGTTGTCATTGGCTTATTCCTCGCCAACATTGGTAAGTAGACTGACCTTTCCATCAGCACACGGAGTTCCAAGGACGGGCGTCAGCAGATAGTATTCGACGCAGCTTCCGTTTTTTCCTGGCCTCAGACACGACAGAATGGTGCAGACTTCCTCCGGAGACTTCGATACATTCCGCTGGACAAAGGTGGGGTAAGATGAGGTGATGTAAGTTTAGGTAAGATCAGATATGACATCGTAAGGTAAAGTAAGATATGGTATGCAACTCATTCTCCTAGACACATCAGAACGACACTAAGGAAAGTTAATATAAGATAAGCTAAGGCAAGGTAGAGTAAGATGAGGCAAAGTAAGATGAAGTAAAGTCAGGTGTGGTAAGGCAAGGCAAAGCAAGGTAAGATAGGGTGAGCTAAGTTAAGGCAAGGCAAGGTAAGGTAATTTCAGGTGAGGTAAGGTGATATATACGTTACGGTAATGTTATGTCGAATGGTTACTGTTATAACGCCGTATTTGCTGAGAAGCGACACTGATTAATGACTTCCCCAACGACTTATAACGCCCCGTTATACCTATACCTGTTCTATCCAATTCTACTCTACCATCCCTATTCTATAGCCCCTATAGAAGTTATAATTGTGTAATTTGTAATTTATAACCGAACTTTATATAGCGCCACTCAGATCAGCTGTGCTCTCGACCCGTATAAGAGCCAGCACCGGCAAAAGAAAGGTTTCCGAGTTTCTACGGAACTGAGGTGGAGAGCAAGAAACTCTTGGCGGAGGGACTGGAGAAGACTGTTCCACGCTGAGGGACCCACATGGGCAAAGCTCCTGGATTGGGTCATGGAAGAGTGCATACATGGAACAATCATAAGACCAAGGGCCGAGCATCGCAATCAGATTATAGATTATAGTTTTTGACTACAATCCACCAACACAACGTTATTTTTTCAGGGTCACACTAATTATTCAGTAGTCGTGTCCACTGTCCAATGATCCTATCATTAACCTTACATAGCAACAGTAAAGCACAGTAATTCTGTCGTAATATTTATGGTGAAGAGAAATAGCGTAGATAGTGGAAGGGAATGTAAGTTAACGAAGAACATATCTTGCCTGATTTTTTTATGTTGGGATTAAGTTAACAGAATTATAGAAGGACTAAAGGGAAGTTCGTAGAAAGCACTGTGCTAATTATAGGCCTATTCTGGTTCGAAAATGTGTTTGAATAGGCTTACGTCGCAGAGACCCTAGTTCTGACCGAAGACGTCTTTGCACTGATCATCAGGTGAGATAACCTGACCTGGAAGAACGGATATCTTATCAGCGACGCTATCGAACAGACACTTTCTCTTCTGAGATCTACAATCCACCAAAACAACGTTACTTTCCCATGGCCACAATAATAAGTCAGTATTCGTGTCCTATCGTTAACCTTAAATAGCAACAGTAAAGCACAGTAATAGGCCCTAATCTCGTGATGTTTAAATGTAAGCACTGAACTTTCCTTTAACTTTAAAGGGAAGTGAATGAAAGGCAATGCAGGAAATGGCAAGATATAGAAATGGTGGGATATGGGTAGGATTGAGTAAGGTAGGGCTTGGCAGGGTAAGATATGGTAGGGTGTGGCTGGTAGGGCAGGGTATTGTAGAGTAGAATAGGGATGGTAGAGTAGGATTGGTAGGACAGGTATAAGTATGGTATGGTTGGATAAGGTATGCTAAGGAATGGTAGGATAGGGTACGGGGTGACCCGTACCCTATCCTACCATTCCTAACTAATATCCCTTACATCATAATAAAATAATTCTTTTGAACTGCGATATTAGTGCAATAATAATACCAAGAGTCCAAGAGTAAGTAAAAGGAAGAAGGGTGGAGCACTTCATCAGTATATCGTATCCATGCCATGATTGTAGATGAGCTCATGGCCGATAGTAAGTGGGAAAGGTTATGCAAAGTCATTTCCATTCAGTTCAAGGGTCATAATAATGTTCAACGACCTTGAAAGTTCACGGGTCTTTTGAGGTATTGTCATTTTTCGCAAACGATATGGCGGTCGATATGCACATTATTTTTATGACTCTGCAAAGCGCCCTGAAATTGTGTTTGCCTTAGAAAGGCGCTGTATAAGTTGTCTTCTTTATATTACATTACATTCTAAGCAAGAGGTTGTTGAGGACGTCGCTCGTGTCGACCTTATGTGAGCTAGTATCCGATCCTTCAATTATAATCGATGAATGCACATCATCAAATAGCGCTAACATTAGCTTGAACAAACAGCAATGAGTTACGTTTCAAATTTAATATAGGCACATTTCAAACTGGTGAATAAGAAATGTATTTCATATTTCGTCGGGTAACATTTCTAATACAGACATGGTTCTGGCAAATTTCATACTGATTTGAATTCTTACTAAAGTTCTCTCTAATTTTTGCAACGAGAATGCTAATGAATTATTGAATATTATAAGTCAAAATGTTGAGTAGATTCATTCGACTGGGAATCTTTCTGCCTCTTACTTGTCATTACAGGAAATTAGTCTGGGAAGTTCCCGGACTAAAGGAGTTTCACAGATCCCCTTCAGATGGTATAAAGCATAATTTGCTGTTTTCACTATCCTGTCGGCTCGTAGGGATTTGTGGTCCCACCTAATGAAAATGTAATACCACAGGCAATTAAAATCAGTTGCAATATTTAAATAAAAACAGTTACAATATAAATGTTGATTAGAGTTACTGTTTTATTATATACAGCACACGTACAGCATGTTTATATCAGTGACTAACCGGCTCAACAATCGTCTTGTGACGCGAACAGTTTGAATTTAAATACAACTATAAACGGCTTTGTGTAAAGAACATGCCACTGAGCGAGTCCTATTCGCACAATTGCTACTCGCCATGTACGTGTGTAATACTGTGTAAGTATGCATGCATGCATGTAGTTTAAGGAGTCCGTCTTCTAAATCACTTATTGTTTTAGAAGAGGCACTCACTACAAACTAAACACACGCACACTTATACATAAACATCGTAGCTAGCAGAGGAAGATAGCACACATATAATAATCATTATATTCTTTATTATTTCAAACCGACACACGCAGTAAGATTACATTGAAACATGAAAGTACAATCAATACCCGGTGTCTTAATTAAACACACGGTTTGGCTGCCGCCATAGAGCTGATTACGGGAGTCGAACCGCGTACCTTATGCTCTCCTGGCCATGAGTATTACCACTACTCTATCCCCCCTCCCCATACACACATGCAAGCCCACGTGCAAACACACATACAAGCACACATTAAAACACAAACAAATACAGGTACACAATGTCACTTGCGGAGCTGGCACACATATAGAAGCACACGTATAAACACACATCACCACCACCACTACCAATACTGCCAGTACTGCCGCTGCTGCTGCAACCGTTTTGTCTTGACTGGCCACACTGTATCTCTGCTGGGCTCGGACAATACCTTGGAAAGTATAACGTGTTCATTGGACCGTGAAACGGTGACCCGGATTATTTGATTTGGCTTGTTGACTATTATTTACTAGGTCCGTTCCGTTTATCGTCAGACAGGGGTCAGTAGAAGCTGATTAGAAGAGAAACTGAAAGCGTCCGACTTCAGTCTAGTCACGGATGGATGGATGGATGGATGGATGGATGGATGGATGGATGGATGGATGGATGGATGGATGGATGGAGGATGGATGGATGGATGGATGGATGGATGGATGGATGGATGGATGGATGGATGGATGGATGGATGGATGGATGGATGGATGGATGGATGGATGGATGGATGGATGGATGGATGGATGGATGGATGGATGGATGGATGGATGGATGGATGGATGGATGGATGGATGGATGGATGGATGGATGGATGGATGGATGGATGGATGGATGGATGGATGGATGGATGGTTGGATGGATGGATGGATGGATGGATGGATGGATGGATGGATGGATGGATGGATGGATGGATGGATGGGTGTGCTAACTGAATGACAGAGTCCTGCGTGATGGATCGGCTGGCTGACTGAATACTTGCTTATTTACTAATATTACTAACTGAGATTAACTGGTTGATTGACTGACTGATTAACTGACTGGCTGAGTGACTGACCACGAAACCACGGACAGATGGACAGACTGCATGACTGACCGAGTTTCATTGTGATTGGTTTCTCAGTAGATGCATGGGGCGATACAGCTTTGGAGCGGTTAACACCCGTTTACTACGTGTTGCACTGGCTCCCACTTCCTTCATTGACTCCAGGACCACAGTCTTATTCAGACACTCTCCGTTTTTACAGACCTATGCAGCCAATGTAATGTAGTGTACTGCAGTAATGCGGGATAATGTAATAAGGTAAGGTAATGTAAGGTAATACGGTTATTTTAGACGATGCAAGGTATGGCATGGTAAGATAGGGAAAGTATAACATACCATAACATAACATAAGTCTTTATTGTATCTCATCAAGCATAGAGTACAACAGATTGAACAAAAAAATTAATCATCGTACAGCCAATATCAGATACATTCACATGTTTCGTTTGACATATCGGTTAGATGGGATACAACAGGGAGATCCAAAAGGGATGGCATCCCGCTAGGTAGGACCCCCGGTAGCATCATTACTGTTAGAACAAGACGAACATGACATACAATCAATCATTACGCCGTCATAAACTGGTTAGTCTTAACTAGAGAAAATAGCATAATCAGCGGGAAACGAAAATAGGAAGGAAAAAAGAAGAAAGAAAAAAGAAGAGAATAGAGGGAGTGACCTGGGAGATCCAAATATTTGTATAGTTTAAATCATCAGATGTGTTCGTAGTGACCTTTTAAAAGATGTTAGAGATGGGAGACTGCGCAGATTGCAGGGTAATTTATTCCAGATGACAGGGCCCATGTACTTGATTGAGTGCCTCCTGTGCGGATGCTAATTGATCGAAGAGTGTCCTTGATCCTGGTATTATGACTATGAACATCCCTGGTGAAAGTAAAGTAGTTGGTGAAGTCTGTCGGATGGGAACCATGAACGAATCGATACATAAACATTCCAATGTGGAATTGTTTTATCTGGTCAATATTTAATATTCTCAATTGCTGATACAAATGCAAGGTGGGGGTATTAAACTTGCTCTTGGTGATAATTCGCATAGCCATCTTTTGAAGTTTCACCAATCTGTTCAATCTAGTGGGGTAGGTTGATGCCAAGCTCAGATTACAGTATTCCAGGTATGGATGAATCAGTGTGTAATATAAGTTAGTTAGTATGTGAGATGGAAGCAGGTAAGAGACCTTGCTCATGACCCCGATGTTCTTGGCAATCTTAGTTCCAATATTATTAATGTGGACATTCCAAGTAAGGTGTTCATCTATATAAACACCTAAAAATTTGGCTGATTTGACTTGTGGCAGCATTGTATTGTCAATGAACAGTGAGTAATTCAGGTGTGGTAGCAGCTTCCTGTGTGATCTAAACAGCACAAAGTTAGTTTTGAGCAAGTTAAGCGAGAGTCGGTTTGCCCTAAACCAATCGGCAATAAGTGCTAGTTCCTGATTTGCAATGTTAAATAAATCCTCAATCGATCGGTTAGATAGAAAGATGTTGGTGTCATCGGCAAATAGGATAAGGCTCAATATAGAGGAGGCTCTAGGAAGGTCATTAATATAGATTAGGAATAATTAGAGCCCTGGGGGACACCGTATTTTATAATTGAAGGGCTTGCAGCAATAATCTATTGTTAAAATCAGATTTGATATTCTTTTATTAAGTATGGTATATGTTATAGTAGGCTAAGGTATGGTAGGGTAGGGTGGTAAGGTAAGGTAGGGTAAGAGTTAAAGGAAAATAAAAGAAAATTAAATCAGATTTTAACAATAGATTAAATAAATAAACTTCAAATCGGTCTCTCTATGTATCGTTACCATAATAATATGTTTCCGTTGGCCTTTAATAACTATTTGAAACTGTGTTTATATGTTCCATGTCATCATACCCGAAATGCATGCAAGTATCGTCCTGACTCGGATTAAAGCTAAATGGGTTTCTATCAAATGTCAGGGCCCAATGATGTGAAATTCTTTAGCTTTAGATGTAGCCTCTGTACCGTCGATTGGTCGTTTTAAAAGCTTATTAAAGATTCACTTAGTCAATCAAAGGACAATCTTATAGAATCTCTGTATGGACATTAACTATCTTACATAGACATTATTTGTTGACTTGTGGACTGGTTTAACTCTCAGTTAAGACTCTTGATAGATAAGATTATGCTGTAAACCAATACTGCATAATAATCTTCCGTTCCACCTGCCGTCTTTATTGGGTGCCTCGGGTAACGGGACTTATCTCTTGGGGTTACCTATTATGATGCTCAACCAGTTATTCTATAATTTGTATTGTGTGTGTCGATAGCTTTAACTGTTTAAATGGGTTGATTGATTGATTGAACTTAGGGTAGGCTATGATAAAGTAAGACAAGGTAAGGTAAGGTTTGGTAAGATGAGGCAAGGTATAGGGTAAGATAGAGAAGCCTATTGTACGAGAAGGTAAGAAAATATTGCATGGTAGGGTGAAGTAGAGTAGGGTAGGTAAAATACGGTAGTTACGATAAATTTTAAGGTAAAGTAAGAAGAGATCGATAAAGTCGGCTGAGGTAAGGTTATGTTGTCATTGGCTTATTCCTCGCCAACATTGGTAAGTAGACTGACCTTTCCATCAGCACACGGAGTTCCAAGGACGGGCGTCAGCAGATAGTATTCGACGCAGCTTCCGTTTTTTCCTGGCCTCAGACACGACAGAATGGTGCAGACTTCCTCCGGAGACTTCGATACATTCCGCTGGACAAAGGTGGGGTAAGATGAGGTGATGTAAGTTTAGGTAAGATCAGATATGACATCGTAAGGTAAAGTAAGATATGGTATGCAACTCATTCTCCTAGACACATCAGAACGACACTAAGGAAAGTTAATATAAGATAAGCTAAGGCAAGGTAGAGTAAGATGAGGCAAAGTAAGATGAAGTAAAGTCAGGTGTGGTAAGGCAAGGCAAAGCAAGGTAAGATAGGGTGAGCTAAGTTAAGGCAAGGCAAGGTAAGGTAATTTCAGGTGAGGTAAGGTGATATATACGTTACGGTAATGTTATGTCGAATGGTTACTGTTATAACGCCGTATTTGCTGAGAAGCGACACTGATTAATGACTTCCCCAACGACTTATAACGCCCCGTTATACCTATACCTGTTCTATCCAATTCTACTCTACCATCCCTATTCTATAGCCCCTATAGAAGTTATAATTGTGTAATTTGTAATTTATAACCGAACTTTATATAGCGCCACTCAGATCAGCTGTGCTCTCGACCCGTATAAGAGCCAGCACCGGCAAAAGAAAGGTTTCCGAGTTTCTACGGAACTGAGGTGGAGAGCAAGAAACTCTTGGCGGAGGGACTGGAGAAGACTGTTCCACGCTGAGGGACCCACATGGGCAAAGCTCCTGGATTGGGTCATGGAAGAGTGCATACATGGAACAATCATAAGACCAAGGGCCGAGCATCGCAATCAGATTATAGATTATAGTTTTTGACTACAATCCACCAACACAACGTTATTTTTTCAGGGTCACACTAATTATTCAGTAGTCGTGTCCACTGTCCAATGATCCTATCATTAACCTTACATAGCAACAGTAAAGCACAGTAATTCTGTCGTAATATTTATGGTGAAGAGAAATAGCGTAGATAGTGGAAGGGAATGTAAGTTAACGAAGAACATATCTTGCCTGATTTTTTTATGTTGGGATTAAGTTAACAGAATTATAGAAGGACTAAAGGGAAGTTCGTAGAAAGCACTGTGCTAATTATAGGCCTATTCTGGTTCGAAAATGTGTTTGAATAGGCTTACGTCGCAGAGACCCTAGTTCTGACCGAAGACGTCTTTGCACTGATCATCAGGTGAGATAACCTGACCTGGAAGAACGGATATCTTATCAGCGACGCTATCGAACAGACACTTTCTCTTCTGAGATCTACAATCCACCAAAACAACGTTACTTTCCCATGGCCACAATAATAAGTCAGTATTCGTGTCCTATCGTTAACCTTAAATAGCAACAGTAAAGCACAGTAATAGGCCCTAATCTCGTGATGTTTAAATGTAAGCACTGAACTTTCCTTTAACTTTAAAGGGAAGTGAATGAAAGGCAATGCAGGAAATGGCAAGATATAGAAATGGTGGGATAGGGGTAGGATTGAGTAAGGTAGGGCTTGGCAGGGTAAGATATGGTAGGGTGTGGCTGGTAGGGCAGGGTATTGTAGAGTAGAATAGGGATGGTAGAGTAGGATTGGTAGGACAGGTATAGGTATGGTATGGTTGGATAAGGTATGCTAAGGAATGGTAGGATAGGGTACGGGGTGACCCGTCAAAAGCGCCGTGGACAAAAGCGCCCGACAATTGCGCCCCGGCAAATGCGCCACAGAAAACCCGACGATAGCGCCAAAAAATCACCGACAAATGCGCCCCGACATTTGCGCCACATGACAACATTATTTGCTGTATGAGTTCATTTGACGGGAAGCAGTGGAATAGATTAAACAGCTGCGTTCGATAGCAGAAAAGCATACGAATGTGCGTCTGAAAGTAATTTGTCGGAATAAAAGCTATATTACAAATTTCTTTATCTGTTGAAAAAGAGAAATTTAGTGATATTTGTGAGGCCGGAATTTAATTAGAATTGTTTAAGGATTTAAAGAGGTCTGTGTTACAATTTAATTTGAATTGTTTAAGGGATCAACGATGATAATATAACTAAAACTGGAAGCTGGATCAACGATTAAAATATAACTAAAACTAGAAGCTGGATCAGCGACGATAATAATATTATAACTAAAACTGGAAGCTGGATTAACGATTAAAATATAACTAAAACAAGAAGCTGGATCAGCGACGCTAATATAACTAAAACTGGAAGCTGGATCAACGATTAAACATATAACTAAAAATAGAAGCTGGATCAACGATTAAAATATAACTAAAACTAGAAGCGGGATCAGCGATGATAATATAACTAAAACTGGAAGCTGGATCAACGATTAAAATATTACTAAAACTAGAAGCGGGATCAGCGATGATAATATAATTAAAACTGGAAGCTGGATCAACGATAAAAATATAACTAAAACTAAAAGCGGGATCAACGATTAAAATATAAATAAAACTGGAGGCTGGATCAACGATTAAAATATTACTAAAATTGGAAGCGGGATCAACGATTAAAATATAAATAACATTGGAACTGGGATCGACGATTAGAATATAACTAAAACTAGAAGTGGGATCAACGATGATAATATAATTAAAACTGGAAGCTGAATCAACTATTAAAATACCGGGTATAACTAAAACTATAAGTTAAAATTATACGTTTGGGGCGCATTTGTCGGGGCGCATTTGTCGGGCGCAAATGACGGGGCGCTTCTGTCGGGGCGCGTTTGTCGGGGCGCATTTGTCGGGGCGCTTTTGTCCACGGCGCTTTTGACGGGGTGCCGGGTACGGTGGGGTAAGGACCGTAAGGTGGGTGCCGTATGTTAAAATAATGTAGGGTAGGGTAGTAATGAGAAATCAAGAAAATGGTAGGACAGGAATGGATAGAAAAGATGGATAGGAAAGTTAAGTGCTTACTTGAATACAGACTTCAATTTGCGAATGGTGCAAGGAGAGAATAGAAAGAAGTTCTTAAGGACTTCCTTGTAACGTAACAATGTCGGCGCCATGATGAAATTCTGATTCGCGGAACAAGATCCGTTGTGAACCTCATCGTCATGCCCTGCCCCGAAGCTACAAATTCATTTAAACCCAACTAAGAAAACAATGGACCGTTTAGCATAAAAATACATCTAGAGCTTTACATACTTTCGAAAGTTTAAGAATGAAGGCCAGCACTTCGTGGTGAACATTATAGTAATGGATCAATACAAATCATGGGTTATTTCCATAGTTATGATAGAGATTGGGGCTTTTGTAACAGTTTAGCTTTTGGATAACTGCTATCATGCTATAAAATTACGTTTGAAAGATATAAAGAAATTTCCTCAGATAACTTCAGAATTAATGCAGTTGAGATCGGAATTTGACCCACATGAGCCGAAAGTGCAGAGAGTATGATGGAGCTTTCGATGGCGTATGAAATAGAACAGAAACTACAGAAGTTAGCATTAGGATGGTAGAAGTATTGGCTTGTTGCTACTGTAATGTTTTTTTAAATAAAGAAATGTCATTATATCACACGCGCTACTCTCCTATTGTGATCCGAAAAGAACGAGGTGGGATGAAATCGCCAATAATTTCAAAACTCCAAAATAAATCGGATATGACAATGAACATGTACTCCAACTTACGTAAATAAGTAAGTAGCCTTTTAGCAATGCAAGACATTTTACAAAATAGACAATTTTCGTAAAATGTTACTGAGGCTGGATCAGGAATAGCCCGAGGCGACCCTACAGCTGCTAGCAGCTAATAAATGCGCTTCTGACGCTCGCTTCATGATATAGTTAACTGTTCGAAGAATGGGAAGTTAATTGATAGCCAATGCTGCAAAGTTCGAAATATTCTAAGTATAGTACCCGATAAGACTATATACAGCCACGATATTCTTGGCAACAGAGGCTGTATTGCCTGAATCTTTAATAGTCCAGTTCTGAAGCATGAGAAAATCCCTGAATGTTCGTTTTTAGTTGTTAAAAAACTTTGGCGTCTGTCATGCGATGATGAGTGTAGGTGATTAATGATTATCCAAAACTTCCTGGCTCTTGACTCGGCAAGCATCACAGAAACGGACTCGGTTGCAATATATACTCGAATAAAAGAGATATTTGCAAGCAAACGGCTTAAAACGAAGTACACATTCATTCAGAACGAAATTTGGCGGCTACCGGTTGTTCCGCCGGTGACATCCCGGACATACAATGCAGTGGAATGCATTAGACTTCAATTTGAAGAAGAACATTGTCATATGATTGTATTAATGGTGGGCAGGTGTTTTGTTAGGCTTTAGAGTGGGTGGGCGTGGTGTTTATATAAATTATGCAGAGCATAATGACAGTTTGTATATATGTATAAAACTCTGTTGTGGTTGGACAATGAAGACTTAGTATAGTGCATACGGCCTTAGCTAATCACAAGAGCTATGTACGTATGACTATGGATGTGTACTGTACTAAAAGCTTGTGTTTGCTATTAATAAATTAGTCATAAGTTGTGTGTGACTCGAGTGGTTGGTTGGTGAGGCTTACAAACATCTTAGGAAATACTTCTCCAATTTCCTCGCTGTTCAAACTCCTCTGGCTGTTTCGCACGTGACACAAGGCGTCATAGAAGTTAGAGTCTAATTGGTGATGAATTGAAACTTGCCCATGTCCTAGTTCATGGACGGCTGTGGAGGCGGATGTTAGTCCACCATCTTCCCTAATTAAAGAACTCGCGTATCCATCCGTCGTCCTGCAAATTGTTCCCGGGTAAGCCACTCCTATCACACGAAACAAAGCGGCACTCGACACAATATCACCATTATCAATATTGTCAATCAATCAATCTTTATTGATCCATGAAGAGTGCAAGTGACAACAAAGAAAAAACATTAAGCTGACAACAACGAAAACATTAAACCATTGTTATAGTCAGCACTGAACAAGAGCGGGGCGACCCAAAAGAGGTGGTTCCGGTCCACTCTTCCGGGGGTCCGCTATTCCGGGGATCCGCCGGAATATACAATTATACATACATACAACATATATACATGCATACAAACATGCATACATACATACATACATGCATACATGCATGCATGTATGAATGTATGCGTGTATGTATGTATACATGCAAACATGTATGTATGCATATATGTATACATACATACATGTATGTATACATGTATGTATGTATATATGTATACATGTATTTATCAATATATATTTGTATGTATGCATGTTTGTATGCATGTATGTATGTGTGTATGTATGCATGTATCTATGTTGTATGTATATTCCGGCGGATCCCCGGAATAGCGGACCCCCGGAATAGCGGACCCTCGGAATAGCGGGCCGGTACCAAAGGGGCATATGTCCCGCTAACTTCGGGTAAACCATATTCGAATTACATGATGATGGCTGATATAATATTATTAGAGGTAACACATAGTTAAAATCATAAAACGAAAAAAAGGAACAATAATGCATATTAATCATAATGCAAGTTAAACATAGCGAAAGATTAGTTTAACAACTTTACATCAGTAATATTATCACGAATCAGGCAGAATCATTTAACTTTAATTAATTGTATATATTTCTTCAATCGGCACCTTTGACTTTTAAATAACTTAAATATTCCAAGTGTAGCAGCATCTCGAATGTTCAGTGGTATATTATTCCAGGTTTTAGAACCCATAGATCGAAGAGAAAACCGATAATAATTGGTTCTTGCATATATTTCAGAGACATCAGTGACCGACCTCGTAACATGAGTATGTACATCAGTCTAGGATGCCAATTAATAACTGTCCTCCTTAATGGCAAGTGCACAGAGTCCCTTCCAAAATGCGATATAACAACTTCAGCAATAAGGTTGTCTCTGCTTCATCATTTTGTAACTCCAGAACGTCTTCCACCAACCGAATCTGCTACTAAGCTTTCATTGTCGCAGAGCGTACTACCAGACCATTATATTGATGGATAAAGCAGAGGTATGGATGGCATGAACTAGAGTTGAAACCTCCAGGATAATCGGTTTGTCCTAGTTATGTCAACAATGAACGCCGCTCCAGACATTCTCTTTAAGGTCATTATTGCAACTGCTGTAATTCCTGCAAGACACTCCACTGCTCCTGGAGAAGAAATGGACTACCATGCCTTTGAACCGTGCCAAGTTCAAAAAGGTGAAAATCCACATAACAAGTTTCTTCCGGAGGAGTTGGACGATGACGATGAATAGTGACTAAATGAATGTGTAAGCTATGCTACTGTAAACTGTATGACCATCGGATTTGTCAGTAAATTATATACTAGGTGATTAAAGCTATTTCAGCTGAACGCTGAGCAATAAGCTCTACGGTTAGACACCAAAACCACCTTACTAGGTTGAATAGCGCTTGAGATATAGACAATTTTAGCTCCCGGCAGCCATCTTGGACGCCATATTGAAATGATATATTAGAGACATTTTCTGGTATTAGATTAAGTTCACTTTTGGAGATGCACGAATTTTTTTTCTTTCAGATGAATAATTTATTCATCTTATGTTGACCAGTAATGTATGTGCTTAAGAAATATGGGCGCGTTTGCACACTAATATTGTAGTTTCATCAGTTTTTACAAGTATTTTGACAACACCCAAATTAGCAATGTCCACTCCGTTACCAAACCTGCTTCTCCATACATTTTAATGAAAAACCAAAGCAACACCAAATAACTACATGTTACTCTGAACTACACTGTGTTACTTAACTACATTTTTAGTAAACTCATAATTATCAACTCGGTAACATGCAGTACAGCATTGTCTTACACTAAAAGAAATGTCCACTCCGTTACCATTCCATGTCTACTCCTTTACCAATTTCGAACGCTAATGTATGCATCGTTCTTAAGACAAATGAACTTAAAATGCATGGCAACATGCATGCATAAACAAACGCACAGAACTATACTACGGATTTTAAAAGATATTTAGCAGTTTTGTCACATGAATCTTGGCGAAATGCGTTTTGAACGCTTTGGGCGAAACTTGTCAACGTTACCACTCTCGGTCTCTTCACGATAATCTGGACAGAGATAACGACGTTTTTTTATAAAATGACTTGGTTGACAGTGTGCTATAGATCGCTGAATTTATATCCGAATTTGCATCTGCTGATGTCTCATGCAGAAACAACTCAGACTAAGGTAGGATATACACAAGTTTGTATCTGTATATAACTGATGAATTTGCATTGTTCCATTGATAGGGCAACATATCTTCTCCAAAGCATCTACATGAGCACCATCAATGAAACACAGTTGTATCAGTGATTCTTCTTTTTTCAAAGTGCTTCTTTGCATTTGGAATATCACATTCCATATTTACCATGGAATCAGCTCGCCTCTTCAAAGACCCTCCAGTTGCATCCGGTGTGCCTTTACCATGGCCAATTAAAAAATCCCAGCTAGCCATTTTAAATCCAAGACTAAAAATCCTCGTACGTATCAAATAGAAATTCTGTTTATTTCGATATTGGGTGGTAGACCAATCGGAGAACAAGTGGAGGTCTGTTATTTCTGGATTTTTCTGGCGCATATCAAGAAGTATTGGCTTAAGGTGTTCCTATTTTGCAAGTGGGTCATGCCTGTATGAACTGGATATGGTAGCACATTTTATCCATTGACGTAGTCAAATTTCTCCACACCATCCAGCTTCTTACCCATGCTCAACACAGGTGGCAGCGGGACGGTCCCAAACTAGCATTAATGAAATGCTATTTTGTGGTAAATTACCTAACATTGCCCACTCCATTACTACTATGTCCAATCCGTTGCTGTGTAATAGGTAACGGAGTGGACAGGTAACGGAGTGGACAATTTCAACATAACATGAAACACATTTATTATCGCCAACGTTTCAGACCACATTTTCCTACCTATCAATTTTGTTCATTTAGGAGTTGAAACCTGATAATTGTTGCAAACCTGAGCATCTTCAATGTAGGTTAATTCTCGGTAACGGAGTGGACGCCTATTAAACGTATCATACATAGATTACATCTTTTAAACGAAATTGTTACCGCATCACTTCGAAAAGTCAGCATTTAAAGGGAAGTATACACAAGCACATACGTCATAAATGGTACAACTAATTTGCAGCAGCCCCATATGTTGGTAAGTAGGTAGTAGTGCAAGGATTTATGTACGGTAACGGAGTGGACATTATTTCATGTGACAGCTGAAAATAATGCATTTAGCCATAATAAGTACTGTTTCGTTTAATGAGAAACTTCTTAAATGAAAGGCGTTTCAATCCTGTTTACGAATCACACTAAGTCCTTGGAAAACTATCATTTGTATTCGTATTTCTATAATATTATTGCGGCAATGTGTGAAAGTGACGGTAACGGAGTGGACATTTTCAAATTAAAATTCAACAGATAAAATAAACAGTAAAGCATATACCCAAAATAACCATGGAAATAATAATCTTCTCAATAGTAAATTCATAGAAATAATTGATTTGAAGAGATATTATGACGAGTTTGATTTAAAAAATCGTTGTGACAACACAAATGTCTAATTAATCTAATAGCGGAAAATGACTCATTAAGTGATTAAAGTTATTTTAACTGAACGCTGAGCAATAAACCCTATGGCTAGACACCAAAACCACCTTTCTAGGTTGAATAGTGCTTGAGAAATAGACAATTTTAGCTCCCGGCAGCCACCTTGGACGCCATTTTGAAATTATACATCAAGTGATTAAAGTTATATTTTGACTGAACGCTGAGCAATAAAACCTACGGTTAGACATCAAAATCACCTTTCTAGGTTGAATAGTGCCTGATATATGCATTACAATCTCTTCTAGACAAACTTGCCTCCTCCAGCACTGATTCACCTCCTCTCAACCCTACTCCTCCTACCTCTCAGTCATCGCTCCCAATTCTCTTTCCTGCCTCTGAAGCAGAAGTGTCAATCCTCCTAAACTCTCTCCCTAACAAGCAATGCGAACATGATCCTATCCCCACCTCTCTTCTAAAAGACTGTGCCTCTGTCCTGGTTCCTGTAATCACCAAAATTATCAATCTCTCACTGTCTACCGGCAATTTTCCAATGGCCTTTAAGCATTCTCTTGTCACTCCCCTTCTCAAAAAAGCAAACCTTGACAAGGAAAATCTATCCAACTACCGCCCAATCTCCAATCTTTCCTTTCTATCAAAATTAACTGAACGAATTGTACTTTCTCGGCTAAATGACTACCTCTCTTCGAATTCACTTCTTAACCCCCACCAATCTGGCTTCACTAAACACCACTCCACAGAAACTTTACTTGCCTCTCTTTACAATAAACTGGTCTCTGTCGTCAGTCATCAGCAAGTCTCTTGCCTCTGTCTTCTCGACATCTCCGCCGCATTCGACACCATTGATCACAACCTCCTTCTTCAACGACAATCTTCTTGGTTTGGCGTCTCTGGCACTGCTCTACTCTGGTTCCAGTCCTACTTGTCTTCTCGATTCTTCTATGTTAAAGCCTCCAGCCACTGCTCACAACCCCTCCCTCTTTCCTGTGGTGTCCCTCAAGGCTCCGTCCTGGGTCCACTACTTTTCATCCTTTATACCACTCCTTTAAGTCATCTCATAAAATCATCCTCTGTCGACCACCATCTCTATGCAGATGACACCCAACTCTTCACATCCTTCTCCCCAGGCTCTTTTTCCACCGCCATCGCACAACTACTCAACGTGGTTAACCTTATTTCACAGTGGATGTCATCCAATCTTCTCTGCCTTAACCCTTCCAAAACCGAATTCATCATCCTAGGCCTTCCTGATCAAATCAAGAAAATCCCTTATCCTTCCATAAACCTTTCGCCTAACTCATCGTCACTCACCTTCACCTCTGACTCCCCTGTTCGCAATCTTGGTGTTATTTTTGATCCACACCTCTCCTTCTCTAATCACATCTCCAACCTCTCGCGCTCCTGCTTCATGCACATTCGTGACCTCCGACGCATACGACCCATGCTTGACCTTAAAACTGCCTCCACCATTGCTACCCCCATTGTTCATTCGAAGCTTGATTGCTGCAATTCTCTTTTCCTCAATCTTGAATCCACTCAAATGAAGCGTCTACAGCTTATCCAAAACTCACTAGCCAGAGCTGTCACTAGGACGCCCAAGCATCATCATATCACTCCCATCCTCAAATCACTCCATTGGTTAAAAATCCCAGAGCGAATCCACTACAAAGTCCTATCACTAACCTACAACTCCCTACAATATTCCCAGCCCAAGTACCTTCGTGATCTCTTCACCATTCAGACAACCCGCTCCACCCGATCATCTTCCGATCTCAGTCTTTCTCGACCCCCAGTCACTACTCACCTCAAGTTCTCCAATCGAGCCATTTCCATCACAGCACCACGCCTCTGGAATGATCTCCCCCTCAATTTCGCAGTTTCTTGGTGCCTCCATCATCATTGGAACCCGTCCTTCATCCTCATCCTCATGTTCGTCTATCTATCACCCCCGGGCTTTTCACTCAAAACTGAAGTCTCACCTTTTCAAATACTCCTACCCTGACTCATCTGACACTCCGCCTTCCAATTCTTCTCGCCGTAAACGACACCCGCCTTGACAGCTGCTCTGCTTTGCCTGATCTGGTACTCTGGAAATCGGACTTGGACCTCTTTTGGACTACTCTCTGGAGACCCCCTTTTGATTTGGTTTGGCCTCCTGGAATTTAGACTTGGACTTCTTTTGGACCACTCTCTGGAAACCCTCTGATCTGGTACCCTGAAAATCGGACCTGGACCTCTTTTAGACTAATCTCTGGAAACCCCCTTTGATTTGGTTTGGCCTCCTGGAATTTGGACTTGGACCTCTTTTGGACCACTCTCTGGTAACTCCTGATCTGGTACCCTGGAAATCGGACCTGGACCTCTTTTAGACTAATCTCTGGAAACCCCCTTTGATTTGGTTTGGCCTCCTGGAATTTGGACTTGGACCTCTTTTGGACTACTCCCTGGAAACCCCCTCTGATCTGACGTAGCGCTCGTGAATAGGCTGGTGTCCTGCGCTTGGCCTTCGAGTGGCGCTTTAGAAGTTTGGAGATTACGATTACGATTACGATATATAGGCAATTTTAGCTTCCGGCAGCCATCTATTACCGCCATCTTGAAATTTACCATTTTCGAATGGTCAGAATATTAGAGTATGCTTTTGCTATGTTAATAAGCATGCCAAATTGCAACAAGATCAACTGAGAAATCTTTTGTATCAATTTTTGGGGTTTAGGTGGTTTTTTTTATCGTATATTGGCTGAAAATGTCTGTCGGCAGACATGTATACGTCTTGACTCTTGATCTATTGTCTGGATCACGTGGATCCTACCAGAAATATAAAGTGTTAGCAATGCAGATCATGTGGAAAATATTTGGTGCTTTAGTCCAACCTGTCCCCTTGATCTTGCTAAGGGACCTCGCTATAAGTACCTCTTGACTCTATACGTCTTCCCGCCTCAGCTGGCTCCCTTTGCCCTCTTCATTCCTCTGATCGACTTGACTTATTTGTTCCCCGAGTAAGAACGGTCACGGCCCAGTCTCGTTCCTTTGTCAGTATTGCTCTTCATTGTGGAATCATCTTCCTCTTTCGGTCCGGGCTGCACTACTATCTGGTCGTCCTGACTGAGCTTTTCGTTGTCTTAAAACTTGCCTTTATTCCCGATGACTTTCGCACTGGGAGCGCCTCTGATTGGTGAGCACTGGGTAGAGGCGCTTGTAAGTTTTGAAACACAATACAATAAAATACAAACAAATCGAAGTCACTGACCGGTAGAGTACTCTTCATCATTCATCAAGGAATACCTGTTCACGGAGTCGAATAATAACAACAAAATCGGTTGTACTTGATAGCCGTTTATTACAGCTAAAGGTGAATTCATTTCAGATATCTCTACTTTGATATTTCTAAATGAATATAAGCCTAGAATAATACTTACATTGCGCGTTGCCTAAATTTCTATTACATTACGTTAATACCTACGTTACGCGTTATCTAGATATAGCCAGCTCAGCTATAATGCGTGTGCCGACCGCACACTGTCTGTGGGAAGATCAACGGCCACCCACTTTCATATGCCGATGCTAACACGTCATAGCCAGGGAAGAGAATAATTGACAGTCCGCATCTGGTTACCCAGGTCGACTCGTACGAGTCGAAAACGATGATGCCGACTCCACATACTGTTGTCTAGTCTGAGTGCTGTAGGCAAATTAGTTTTTTGTTTCTCTACAGATTTGCTGCGTTTTGAGCGACCTTCGTTGACTTTTATCTTAGCATTCTGTGACTGGAATAGCTCACCAACAGCTTGATCGGGGACAGGTTTCGAAGTGAAAGGCAAGTCTCAGACCTACAGAATTGATTATTTCGTCTACGTCGGGAGCCCTTGGACCAGTGGAGCAAGGGCGAAGAGTCCACGGTGCAGCACCTACCGTCATTCACAGAATGTGTCCACTGTCTACTTTTTGGAGGGCGACGAATACATGTCCAATGCGTATCTGGTGGTTCGAGAGATTTCCGGGCGCTGCGTCGTCTTCCATCTGCGAGGGACTTGTGGACGGTGACATAACCGTGAGCCATCAGCGGCGGATCACATCGTCTATCGAAGTTCCTCAATTCTGCGTTCTTCAGAAACTCTGACCTTGCTATTATCTGTGATTTCTAGATGAGAATCTGTTGGTTTGGATCATTTTGAGAGTTCGGTTCTGCCTCTGACTACTTTTATAGTTCTCTAAGCATTGTTTCCTAACTGATGAATGTCCGGAAGATGCAAAGTCGGATCCCGAGACAGAACCCTAAAGTGTTCTCTCCCTTAATCAGGCAAACAAACTTGTATTGTATTGTATTGTATTGTATATGGGCATTTATAAAGCGCCTCTCGTGCAAACTTGAACCTGCCTCGGAGAGAACGGAAGCTATGGCTGAGGAGAAACAGTATTGGACGGCCACTACATATCGAGGGCAAAATGGGCAGTGATGTAGATGACTTCCAGTCCTTTTCTAAGCGGGCTGGAGTGACCCGCTTAGCGAGATAACATTATATTACATTACATAACATTAGACTACAGTAGGCGTGCATTGTAGGTATCTAGAGTTTTGCATGCGAACCTAGTGAAAGCCATGGCGTGATCGAACTTTGGAAGATTACGGCGTTCCTCCATCAGCCACTCCTTGAACTTGGCGATGCTGACATAGGGGTCAAGAGCCTTGCTGCGGTTGAACTGATGAACGTAGTTCTCGGACCATGGAGAGTCAGACCGATTCTGAAATTGCACCAATAGTCAGAGAGCAATTTATGGTTTGCAATTGGGATATGGTCTGAACCAGTGAGGTGTAGTACCTATTCCTCTGCTAATGGTATCTCAAACACTCCATGTAACAACCCTGGACGAGTTGTTCGTGTATACTTGAATGGAGACTAAGATTCGTAGTTGATGCCTGGCGCGTGTACCGAGTGGAACAAATAAAAAAAAATAATAATAAATAAATTGTTTCAAGGATCAGTGTCCACTATCTCTCTTTTTCAAATGGACGAATGCTAGAAGAAACAGGTTCTTTACAATTATGATTTGTAGATTTTTAATTAGTAAAGTAGGGTATGGTAATTCAAATGAACCTTCATAAAAAGGTTGTCATAAATGAGGAATTTATTGACTTTGTCGATGTTTGGACCAACTTAGTGATTGCCAGTAACCAACTACATTTGCTTGCAGATAAACATTTCATTCTCACCGATGTATTACATCATTTAGTCCACATAAAGAGCGCTATCGAGAGATGGTTAAGGCGCTATATAAATGTCTAAATAACAAATCAACTGTAAACATCTCTAAAAGCTTAGACAGGCTCAACACCTTTTGTTGTTGATGTCAGGCTATTTCATCGACACAGTATGAACGCCCCTGTTACAATTTCTATGTTTACATTTTGTTGCAAAAACATCTATATTATTGTAGGAAAATTATCCGAAAAGAGATGAAGAGAGCGCAGTCTACATTTTAAACAGAATAAGACGTGCGATACCAGTTACCAGCAGAGCCAGTAACCGTAGACTGGTAAGACTATAAAGAAGACCATACACTAGGCTTCTCAAGTGGTATGAACAGAGAGGGGAATTAGACACCTTTACAATCGGGAAAAACATTGCAAAGTCAATAATGGAAATTTATTTCTAACGCAAACAATACAGGCACAGCAGAAACACGTTGGTAGTGGCAGGTTTACCTCATAAACATCGATGATTTTATGTCTTGCATCTCTCAGTGTTGACCGAATTCTTGTTGGTAAAATGAATTTTAGCAGATATAGAAAGCAGGTCTTTCTAATAAAGTTGTGCGTGTTGCAAGTACCTTTCGTAGTCTATGAAGCCTATCAGGATCTCAGCTGGTGAAGTCGTTAACCTAATCCAATCCAGTCTAGCCAAATCTAATCTCAGAACTTTCATAACGCTATTGTAACAACCTAATGCACTGATCTTTAGCGCGCAATAAGTACAATCAAATAATTCAATAAATAAAACATTTAAGAGACTTGTATCTTCGGTTAGAACAGTCCGTACATGAGTACCTCAAATGGCGTGTCACAACACTGTCACACACTCTACAAGATTACGATGGTAAAGAATCTCACCCTGTAAATATTCTTTGGAAATGAGCGGAGTCGAAGCTATACAAATTGCTATAACAAAAACGTGCAATTCTATCGGGTATATTATATTCGTTTGAATATGATTTTAATAAAAATTTAGTTATCTGCCAATACCTCAGCTATAAAAATGCCAGCAAGGCGTACTCGGATGCTGAGCTCGCTGTCGCTGTCCTGAATCTGTGAATATCTTGAGGCGATCTGAATGTCAAAAAGCAAAATATTAGGCCCTATGTCCAATTGGGAAGAAATTCCTTTGTTTAAAGTGAGGGTTTTAACGATCGCATCTACCATTGTTTACTGAATGCTCATCGGACAAATGAATTCCATCAGGTATTAGACTGCACGTTCCAGAGGATCCGATCACACAATTTCTTTGTAGGAAACCTTTTTAACTGTAGTAAATTAAACTCAGGCATCAGCTATAAATGAGCCCGCTTATAACATGAAAAGTACGAAAAGTAGAACTTATGAAAACTAGTAAAGTTTATTGATGTTGTGTAAAACTTGTGTCTAATAATAAGGCAAACGCTGATGACACAACAAAATAAAACTGAAAAGCAAGTCAATTTTAGAAGGTTTGTGCTGTGTAAGTACTATGTAAGTAACCTTTTATTACTAATGCAAGTCAAACGCTCACATTTTACAAAATAGTTAATGTAAAATTTTACTGGATTAAAAGATACTATGAGCGCTTCTGACGCTCGCTTCAAGGCAGGCCCGGTTCAAGACATTTGGCGGCCCTAGGCAAAGCTACATTTGAGCGGCCCGTCGACCCATAACATAATATTAATCGCTTTTAGTTCCTTTTATAGCTGACATGATCTACTTATATTTACGTTATTTATTTTCAAACATTCATTAAAATAAAAAAAATTAAATAATGAAAATGGTCTAACCGTCTAGACTAGAGTAAAACTTAACTGCTGATTCAATACTCCCGGAAAAACTTATGATTAAAAACTTAACGGTGAACCCTACCTTAGTAGAACATAATTTATTACACCAACACCATAATACTTCCATCTATCGAATGGTAATAAAAAAATAAGCCAACGTTGTTTCATTTATGAATTTCCAGAAATTATATTTTTGATGTTTATTTCGAAAAAATGGAAAATTGGCGGCCCCTACATATCGGCGGCCCTAGGCGGTTGCCTAGTTTGCCTAACGGACGAACCGGGCCTGCTTCAAGGTGGTAACTGTTCGAAGAATGGCGTTGTTCATGGGTAGCCAATAATGCAAATTCTACCGATTCGAAGCATACTGTAGGCTACCATTAAGACAGTATCCGCGATATTATCGGCAACAGATTTTATATTACTGGAATCTGTATAGTCCAGTTATGAATGCTCACACAAGAAACACGTGCAAATTCCTGACTCTTGCTTTTAGTTGTTATAAACCATTTGGCGGCTTCCATACGGTGATGATTGTTGATATAATTGAAACCATCCAAAACGAGAGAATATTCTACGCGATTGACCTCATGAGTATCACAGAGTTGGTCTCGGACGCAATATACCCACGAATGGACGAGACATATGCAAGCAAACGTCAAACAATCCACTAGAACATGTGGGCTCATATTCAACAAATTACGATTGGTTAAACTCCGGTTTCACTTTAACCAAACATCGATTGATGCTTTTTGAACTATTATGGCAGATGCTGTACGAATCATTGCATTAGATCAGATCTAAACCACTGACGAGATTCACCAGGCCACAGCTTGTGGGATTGTGCTTGCAAGCAATAGGCAGACTAACTGTGGGTAAGATATAATTATGAGTAAATATATCCTAGTGTATGGATGATCTGAACGAGAGATGATGGCGTTCTATTGACTGACCTCAGCAATGACGTGGCCGTAGTATTCTTTGATGTACTGTAAGGAGTCGTTGGTATTGTTGCTATGAAGTCGTAGGGCTCTTCTGTACAGACTGTTGTCTACGACGACCAGCGTATCGACAACGGCCTTCACGGAACCATTGGATGACGTCACAGGGCGACGTGAGCGACGCACGAAGTCATTTGTCGAGGCAGCAACGACAACTGAGTGCGTGCGTTTGTTTGTATTTGTGTGTTTGTTTTTGTGTGTGTTTGTATGTTTTTGTATGAGTGTGTGTGCATGTGTGTTTTGTGTCGGTGGTCGGAGTAGGAAAGAAACAAACCAATGAGACAAGCGATTAGGTCGACAGAACAATTAATACAAAACGCCGTTACTATTGGTAGCAGAAGCAGCAGAAGTCACCATCGCTTGCATCGTCGTCGTAGTCATAATCATGGTAGCCTAATTGTCGTCTTTTGGAGCATTATCAACGTTGTTGCCATCGTTGTTGTCATCGTCGTCATTTCGTCAAATTATAGTCAACGTCATCGTCGATGTCCTTTTCGTCTTCGTCATGAATAGTAGGCCTATCATCATTGTAGAAACCTGCGAAACTTCGATATTCGATTCGGAAACGAATTGACGACAGTATTCGATTCGATTCGAAAAAACGTCACGATTCGAAAAATGATTAGCCCTTTGTTGAAAAATATTTGTTTTAATTGTTTACTACACGTGGTTTGGTTGTTGAATTGGTGTCACGACAAATGATTCATGGACAAATGGTTCGCCGACACATAGATAACGACAAATGGTTCACGGACAAATGGTTCACGATTTATTTTCATCGATAATCCAACCTCTAGTTTCAGTTATTTATTCAACAATTATCCAGCTGCTAGTTGAGCTCTATTTTTATGGACCATCACGCTTCTAGTTTTAACTATGTTTTACTCGCTCATCCAACTTTTAGTTTTAGCTCTATACTCATCGGCCATCCAGCCTTTAAGTAAGTAAGTAAGTAAGTATATTCTTTATTAACACCAACTGCCTATACCGCACTTTGGTTTACATACAGTTTATACAAAATAAAGCATTCTTGTCAAAAATGCTTTCCTCATTAAATTGTCCGCTCTAGGTATTAATCGGTCGTGATGTCTTGGCCTCATGGAATAGTGCTGTGGCCTCAGCGGTGGGAGATGATGGTTCAGCACATGGCCCTCGTCATGCAATACCGCTGCGAAGAGGCCCCCGTCTGCATGGCTACATAATTGCTCGAAGGTTGGGCTATCCGCAGGGAGATAGTGCAGACGCATCAGACGGTCTAAGACGGACTGCAGTCTTTCACGCTCCTGTTGACCTCCGAAGTCCCACCATGCCGGGGCCGCGTATAACATACGAGCTAATGTTGTCATTTTTACAACGTCATGTAAACTTGGGGATCGCAGGCCGTGCGTTGTCATGATTCGCAGAGCATACATCGATTGTCTTGCTTGGACGCAAGCGCTCCTTATAGGCTATGCGCTTCGAAACCTAGTTTTTCAGTCATTACGACTCCCAGAATCTTCATACTCTGGACCTGCCGAAGTCCCGGCATCTCTGCAGGTGCGTCCTTCTGCCCCCTCCCTGTACGACGAACTATCATCTCCTGTGTCTTGCTTTGGCTAAGGCTCAGATTGCAGCTCTTGGCCCACTCTGCTACATGGTCCAACTCTTCCCTGATGGTGTTACTGTTTTTGGCTGGTACTAACAGGTAAGTGTCATCGGCGTATTTATTCATACGATTGTGAGAATATACTGTTTTGAGCTTTGATATGGCCACGATGAAGTACAAAGGGCCCATACCGGACCTCTGAACAATGCTTTCGTTAATGCTAGTAATGTTCGAGACCATTCCGTTGTATTTTGTCCTATGATTTCGGTTTGTCAGGAAATTTACAATCCAGTTATGCACACAGTCCGGAATGGGCAGCTCTGCCAGTTGCTCCACAAGATACGCATGTCGGATCGTATCAAAAGCCTTAGAAAAGTCGAGTGCTATCAAGTGTACATAATGGTCCTCGCTGAGGAGTTCTACCAGGCCCTGGGTCAGGGCGACGATGGCAGCTATGTTTGAATTTTACTATTCACTTTTTCATCGCTCATCCAGCTTCTATAGTTTAAGTTCGATTATCGTTGACTGTAACTGAAACAAGAAGCTGGATTCTCCATGAAAATATAGCTCAAACAAGAAACTGAAACATCGTTAACCAATTGCCGTGAACCATGTGTCCGTGAACCATTGTCAGTGAACCTTTTGTCGTGGAACCGTTGAATTACTGCGTGCAACGCGGCATGCGACGACATTTAATTCTGTTAATTAATTCAATTTTTAGTTTAATTGATTTTAAGCTGCAGAATAGTTATTAGACCACCAATAATTGATGTATTGATAACTGTGTCACTCTGGTGCGCCTGTGCTATCAAGTGCACACTAAATAAATATCAAACTGGCACCCGCAGATTCGATTCGAGATTCGATTCGAATTCGAACTTTCACAGCCGATTCAATTCGAGATTTGATTCGACTGAAAATTTGTAATTCGCAGGTCCCTACATCATTGCTGTCGTGATCATCACCATTATCACCATCACTGTGATTCTTCTTTCTTCCTTCTTCATGACATCGTCATTCTCATCATCGTCGTGGCCAGCAGCACAATAATATTCTCAGCATGAGCAGTAGCACCAAACACGTAGACAAGAAGAATTGGTTCCCCTTATTAATAAGCTTACTGGCACTTTAATTTAAAGACCGTTTATAATATAATTGGCTTAGAATATTTAGCTAAAGTTAACTCTCTGGTAAATTGGGAGCTCTGTGGTCCAACTGGTTAGCGCGCTGGGTATGTAACCCAACGTTTGTGGTTTCGCGCCTGCTTTATTAACGGATAACGGGGGAAAAGACCTATAGCAAGTTGTTGACACACACCTGTCACTATTACCAGACAGTTGGTACTGGCGAAGTTGTGCTAGGAGACGCAAGTTATGCTATGAACTGATCTCATTCACACAACAAGGGGCCGCAATTCCCCCGGGGTGGAAAGTGGAAAATGTTGAACGCTTTTCCATACATATGATGAATGACGAACGTTTATTAGCAATAAAAATCTAGGAACCAGAAACCTTACGTTACTCAACTGAACTCTGTCCAGGACCTTCGTCCATTGCCGACTGAAAGGCCGATGAGTATTCAATACGCATGTATTAAGCGTCTTTATCTAATGACCAAGCATCAATCGATGGCGCTGAGTAATTGTGAGTGAAGGAATTGCTCAAGGTCTCTACACAGCAACTGCCCAAGAGGAGGTTCAAACCCGCACTTTTCAAGTTGCAAGGCGCTCTAACCAATCGGCTACCTTGTCCAAGAAAGGCGAATACCGTATATGCTGGATTACAAGATTAACTACCGTAATCTCTGTTCAGCTGCTCTTTTGACTCAAGATCTTTATTATCTTCTTCATCATCGACTTCCTCCTCGTTGTCATCAACTTTCGTCTTTGGACCGTTTTCTTCCGCAACATCCTTGACGTTGTTTCGGAGGCCAGAGGACTTCATTCGTTTATCAGATCCCTGAAAACGCAGCAGGCATGTTCTTCCGTTACTTAATTTGTAACTGAATATGGCAGCATATGGTGACCAAATGACCCATAATGTAGTTCTAATGTCACTTCAACGTAGCAAATTGGGTTCATTAATAAAATTAAGATGTCTTGAATTTACTGATGTGTTGATTATATAAATAGCGCAGTCAGTCTCAATTCCGATTGGGGTTCTCTCAGAGTGTCGTGTAATTCTAGTATGGAAATTCTTCCTCAAAACAGAGAAACCTAGAAGAAATTTTACTGGTGCTGTGTAAGCTTCGGGCGAAAGGCAAAAGACCCTTGGCAAAAGGCCTTGCTTGTTTTGCTAGAACTGTCCTTTCCTTACTTTGCGCAGACCTTCAGAATTCTCTAGTCTAGCATGAACTTCAGCATCAACAAAAGAACACTGTTTCATATATATATATATATATATATATATATATATATATATATATATATATATATATATATATATATATATATATACTCACTTTCAAAGACACTCCATAATTTTAATGTCTGAAAATAATCAAGGGGTGCTTGCGACATCTGACGATCATGCCATTTCAATTACGCAAATAAAGTGTGTCTGTAATAGTTAATTAGTTTAATATCACATAGTTTAAACCAGTAGGGAAAGACCTATGGACTGGAGAAAACGCATGGAGAAAATTAATCCTCAGTGGAGGAGAATCATAATTATGGACGGCAGCGAAATGTAGAGGGAAAATATATCTTACGTTGGAGCTAACCCGAACCAGCGGAGAAGGAGTTTTCCCCTTGCCCCCATACAAATCGACGCTGCTCATAGGCATGCGTTGAGCGTGAGCATTTGATGAGCAGTGGAGGACAGTCCCCTGAACAGTTGCGAAATGTATGGAGAAAATACCCCCCCATTTTACGTTGGAGCAAACCCGAACTATTGGAAAAGGAGTTTCGCCTTGCTCCATACAAAGCAATTCTACTCACCTGCATGAGTTAAGCGTGA
>OY744604.1:36537449-36589949 GCA_963556255.1 Allolobophora icterica
AGGCGCTATATAAGTCATTAGACTAGATTAGGCGCTATATAAGTCATTAGATTAGATTAGGCGCTATATAAGTCATTAGATTAGATTAGGCGCTATATAAGTCAATAGATTAGACTTGGCGCTATATAAGTCAATAGATTAGATTAGGCGCTATATAAATCATTAGATTAGGCGCTATATAAGTCAGTAGATTAGATCAGGCGCTCTATAAGTCATTAGATTAGATTAGGCGCTATATAAGTCATTAGATTAGATTAGGCGCTATATAAGTCATTAGATTAGATTAGGCGCTATATAAGTCATTAGATTAGATTAGGCGCTATATAAGTCATTAGACTAGATTAGGCGCTATATAAGTCATTAGATTAGATTAGGCGCTATATAAGTCATTAGATTAGATTAGGCGCTATATAAGTCAATAGATTAGACTTGGCGCTATATAAGTCAATAGATTAGATTAGGCGCTATATAAATCATTAGATTAGGCGCTATATAAGTCAGTAGATTAGATCAGGCGCTCTATAAGTCATTAGATTAGATTAGGCGCTATATAAATCATTAGGTTAGATTAGACGCTATATAAGTCAGTAGATTAGATTAGGCGCTATATAAGTCATTAGATTAGATTAGGCGCTATATAAATCATTAGGTTAGATTAGACGCTATATAAGTCAATAGATTAGATTAGGCGCTATATAAATCATTAGATTAGGCGCTATATAAGTCATTAGATTAGATTAGGCGCTATATAAATCATTAGATTAGGCGCTATATAAGTCATTAGATTAGATTAGGCGCTATATAAGTCAATAGATTAGACTTGGCGCTATATAAGTCAATAGATTAGATTAGGCGCTATATAAATCATTAGGTTAGATTAGACGCTATATAAGTCAGTAGATTAGATTAGGCGCTATATAAGTCATTAGATTAGATTAGGCGCTATATAAATCATTAGGTTAGATTAGACGCTATATAAGTCAATAGATTAGATTAGGCGCTATATAAATCATTAGATTAGGCGCTATATAAGTCATTAGATTAGATTAGGCGCTATATAAATCATTAGATTAGGCGCTATATAAGTCATTAGATTAGATTAGGCGCTATATAAGTCAATAGATTAGACTTGGCGCTATATAAGTCAATAGATTAGATTAGGCGCTATATAAATCATTAGATTAGGCGCTATATAAGTCATTAGATTAGATTAGGCGCTATATAAGTCAATAGATTAGACTTGGCGCTATATAAGTCAATAGATTAGATTAGGCGCTATATAAATCATTAGATTAGGCGCTATATAAGTCAGTAGATTAGATCAGGCGCTCTATAAGTCATTAGATTAGATTAGGCGCTATATAAATCATTAGGTTAGATTAGACGCTATATAAGTCAGTAGATTAGATTAGGCGCTATATAAGTCAGTAGATTAGATCAGGCGCTATATAAGTCAATAGATTAGATTAGGCGCTATATAAATCATTAGGTTAGATTAGACGCTATATAAATCATTAGGTTAGATTAGACGCTATATAAGTCAATAGATTAGATTAGGCGCTATATAAATCATTAGATTAGGCGCTATATAAGTCATTAGATTAGATCAGGCGCTATATAAGTCAATAGATTAGATTAGGCGCTATATAAATCATTAGATTAGGCGCTATATAAGTCAGTAGATTAGATCAGGCGCTATATAAGTCAATAGATTAGATTAGGCGCTATATAAATCATTAGGTTAGATTAGACGCTATATAAATCATTAGGTTAGATTAGACGCTATATAAGTCAATAGATTAGATTAGGCGCTATATAAATCATTAGATTAGGCGCTATATAAGTCATTAGATTAGATTAGGCGCTATATAAGTCAATAGATTAGACTTGGCGCTATATAAGTCAATAGATTAGATTAGGCGCTATATAAATCATTAGATTAGGCGCTATATAAGTCAGTAGATTAGATCAGGCGCTCTATAAGTCAATAGATTAGATTAGGCGCTATATAAATCATTAGATTAGGCGCTATATAAGTCAGTAGATTAGATCAGGCGCTATATAAGTCAATAGATTAGATTAGGCGCTATATAAATCATTAGGTTAGATTAGACGCTATATAAATCATTAGGTTAGATTAGACGCTATATAAGTCAATAGATTAGATTAGGCGCTATATAAATCATTAGATTAGGCGCTATATAAGTCAGTAGATTAGATCAGGCGCTATATAAGTCAATAGATTAGATTAGGCGCAATATAAATCATTAGATTAGATTAGGCGCTATATAAATCATTAGGTTAGATTAGACGCTATATAAGTCAATAGATTAGATTAGGCGCTATATAAATCATTAGATTAGGCGCTATATAAGTCATTAGATTAGATTAGGCGCTATATAAGTCAATAGATTAGACTTGGCGCTATATAAGTCAATAGATTAGATTAGGCGCTATATAAATCATTAGATTAGGCGCTATATAAGTCAGTAGATTAGATCAGGCGCTCTATAAGTCATTAGATTAGATTAGGCGCTATATAAATCATTAGGTTAGATTAGACGCTATATAAGTCAGTAGATTAGATTAGGCGCTATATAAGTCATTAGATTAGATTAGGCGCTATATAAGTCAATAGATTAGACTTGGCGCTATATAAGTCAATAGATTAGATTAGGCGCTATATAAATCATTAGATTAGGCGCTATATAAGTCAGTAGATTAGATCAGGCGCTCTATAAGTCAATAGATTAGATTAGGCGCTATATAAATCATTAGATTAGGCGCTATATAAGTCAGTAGATTAGATCAGGCGCTCTATAAGTCAATAGATTAGATTAGGCGCTATATAAATCATTAGGTTAGATTAGACGCTATATAAGTCAGTAGATTAGATTAGGCGCTATATAAGTCAGTAGATTAGATTAGGCGCTATATAAGTCAATAGATTAGACTTGGCGCTATATAAGTCAATAGATTAGATTAGGCGCTATATAAATCATTAGATTAGGCGCTATATAAGTCAGTAGATTAGATCAGGCGCTCTATAAGTCAATAGATTAGATTAGGCGCTATATAAATCATTAGGTTAGATTAGACGCTATATAAGTCAGTAGATTAGATTAGACGCTATATAAGTCAGTAGATTAGATTAGACGCTATAGTAGTCGATAGATTAGATTAGATTAGGCGCTATATAAGTCAATAATTAGATTAGGCGCTATATAAGTCAATAGATTAGATTAGGCGCTATATAAGTCAATAGATTAGATTAGGCGCTATATAAGTCAATAGATTAGATTAGGCGCTTTATAAGTCAGTAGATTAGATTAGGCGCTATATAAGTCATTAGATTAGATTAGGCGCCATATAAGTCAATAGATCAGGCGCTATATAAATCATTAGATTAGGCGCTATGTAAGTCAATAGATTAGATTAGGCGCTATGTAAGTCAATAGATTAGATCAGGCGCTATATAAGTCAATAGATTAGATTAGGCGCTATGTAAGTCAATAGATCAGATTAGGCGCTATATAAGTCAGTAGATTAGATCAGGCGCTATGTAAGTCAATAGATTAGATTAGGCGCCATATAAGTCAATAGATTAGACTTGGCGCTATATAAGTCAATAGATTAGATTAGGCGCTATATAAATCATTAGATTAGGCGCTATATAAGTCAGTAGATTAGATCAGGCGCTCTATAAGTCAATAGATTAGATTAGGCGCTATATAAATCATTAGGTTAGATTAGACGCTATATAAGTCAGTAGATTAGATTAGACGCTATATAAGTCAGTAGATTAGATTAGACGCTATAGTAGTCGATAGATTAGATTAGATTAGGCGCTATATAAGTCAATAGATCAGGCGCTATATAAATCATTAGATTAGGCGCTATATAAGTCAGTAGATTAGATTAGGCGCTATATAAGTCATTAGATTAGATTAGGCGCCATATAAGTCAATAGATCAGGCGCTATATAAATCATTAGATTAGGCGCTATGTAAGTCAATAGATTAGATTAGGCGCTATGTAAGTCAATAGATTAGATCAGGCGCTATATAAGTCAATAGATTAGATTAGGCGCTATGTAAGTCAATAGATCAGATTAGGCGCTATATAAGTCAGTAGATTAGATCAGGCGCTATGTAAGTCAATAGATTAGATTAGGCGCCATATAAGTCAATAGATTAGACTTGGCGCTATATAAGTCAATAGATTAGATTAGGCGCTATATAAATCATTAGATTAGGCGCTATATAAGTCAGTAGATTAGATCAGGCGCTCTATAAGTCAATAGATTAGATTAGGCGCTATATAAATCATTAGGTTAGATTAGACGCTATATAAGTCAGTAGATTAGATTAGACGCTATATAAGTCAGTAGATTAGATTAGACGCTATAGTAGTCGATAGATTAGATTAGATTAGGCGCTATATAAGTCAATAATTAGATTAGGCGCTATATAAGTCAATAGATTAGATTAGGCGCTATATAAGTCAATAGATTAGATTAGGCGCTATATAAGTCAATAGATTAGATTAGGCGCTTTATAAGTCAGTAGATTAGATTAGGCGCTATATAAGTCAATAGATCAGGCGCTATATAAATCATTAGATTAGGCGCTATATAAGTCAGTAGATTAGATTAGGCGCTATATAAGTCATTAGATTAGATTAGGCGCCATATAAGTCAATAGATCAGGCGCTATATAAATCATTAGATTAGGCGCTATGTAAGTCAATAGATTAGATTAGGCGCTATGTAAGTCAATAGATTAGATCAGGCGCTATATAAGTCAATAGATTAGATTAGGCGCTATGTAAGTCAATAGATTAGATTAGGCGCTATATAAGTCAGTAGATTAGATCAGGCGCTATGTAAGTCAATAGATTAGATTAGGCGCCATATAAGTCAATAGATCAGGCGCTATATAAATCATTAGATTAGGCGCTATGTAAGTCAATAGATTAGATTAGGCGCTATATAAATCATTAGATTAGGCGCTATATAAGTCAATAGATTAGATCAGGCGCTATATAAGTCATTAGATTGGATTAAATTTACCGCGACGTGATCCAATCCGATCAGGTATGTGGTGGTCAGAACGAAATGTTTCAGTAGGACAATCGAAACCGGGACCATTTAGGCATTTTAGGGCATATACAATATTATACATATACGGAATACTTAATGCAAGAAAGCTGGCTTTAAGAACCACATTAATTAGCATCTTATGCACGAGATTATATCATAGCGAGATCATTTCATAAAGCCGAACTAAATTTGGAGACCATTTTTCTGGCCGCTTTATATCAGGATTTATGTTTTGATGGATATATCTTATATATCTTATTGTGGGGCGTGGTGGCTCAGTGGTAAGTTCGGCGCCTAGTGACCTGAGGGTTGCAGGTTCGAATCCCACTCTAGCCGCTGCGTACGTACCTTGGGCAAGTCCTTCACTCGCGATTGCTCGTGGCGCTTCGACGTGAAAACTACGACACAGTATCAATGCTGTAGTCGGGAGCGCCTCGGAGTAGTAGTAGACTTGCGGAGGCGCTATAGAAATATCCGAAATAAATAAATAAATAAATAAATAAGGAGTTTCTGATGTACGTAAATTGGCCTTCAAGCGTGTTGCGTGTAGAGTCTGTAGCCTACAATGTGCGACGTAGTTTCTCAAATCGCTAATTGCCTGTCTGCACTGGCTCCCGCTTTTTGCCCGCATCCGATTCAAGGTCTTCATCCTTGTCTCTTAGGCTGAACTTGGTTTCACTCCGAAATATTTATATGACTTAATTCATCGCCCGAATTCTGCTTCTTCTCTCCGCCCTCTTCGTTCCTCTGACCGTTTGGTCCTCCTGGTTTCTCGTGTCAGGACATCACTGGCTCAATCTAGATGCTTCTAATTGGCCCTGCCCTCTGGAATTAGATCCTCCGTCTGTTCGTTCTTCAGTTCTCACAGGTAACTTCACTTTCTCTTTTACCTTTCTTTACACTTGCTTTTTCTCTCGGGGTTTCTCGCACTGGGGGCGCTTCTTAATTGCTCTCCCGCTAGAAGCTCTTTATAAATGACCGAATACAATACAATAGAATAAATAATAATAAATAAGTATCACCATAAAGTACCAACACACAGCTCAGTTGAACTCAGCAAATATAATTAACGTTCATTAATTACAGTTAACGTTCATTAATTATAATTTAACATGTCAACACAATTGAACTCAAGAAATACAATGTTAATTAGCATTGTGTCGAAGTGTCAAATTGGTCTTTTTAAATCTCACAGAGGCTTTTCGAGGATATTTTTCGGAGAGGATCGATTCGGATAACGTCAGAAACCATTCTATGCTGCTTCAAAGCACTGTGTTGTTTGCCACGTGTTACATAGATCATCGCCACATGTTTTTGGACAGAGTTTGTAGAATAATGTATCGTTTACTTTCACTTCGTTGCAAGTTCCATCTTTTTGTGATTTCGCACATCCTCTCCTGATTGTGGTAATTCTAAACTCAGCTGGGTAACAAACAAAGAACGAATTTTGTAAAGATAATCACTACCGATGATTCATAGTAGAAATTTTTGCTACGATTAATGGGGACCTAGTATCTCATAGAATAGAAACAGTACTGAATATGATGACTTCGACTGTTTTCAATGATCCCAAGACTAACGATAGAAAAGACTCAAAAACACCAGATACTTTCAGTCCATAACATAGGCGTCGACTCCTTGGGAGCCTTGGGTGCGAATGCACCCAGAGAGAAAGTTCAGTGGGTGCCGCGCACCCGAAAGAATTCAGACCTTAAATTCAGATTTTTTACACCTAGGTAATCTCACAACTTGTGATGTACAGCTGCAACACAAACACCCAAAATTGCATGATCTCACAGTCACAGCCAGCACTTAAATTATTTATTTAATTATTTATTATTTAAAATAAATAATAACACTGGAACGTCCGAGCGTCACCTATTTCCAATACTTTTCTAACGTCGTAACATTTGACTAGAAAAAATTGTCTTTATCCGAAAATCCGTTAAAACTCACCTACTTAAGGTGGAGGAAAAGGGGAAAGGAGTGAGAAGGAAAGGGATGGGGAAGGGAGGGAGGACCCATGCACCCAGCAGTGTGAGAATTGTAGAAAAAAGATTGGGGGTCAGACTTTGATGAGTTTGATCTATGTGGAGTTGAATATTTTATACGTGTATGCAAACTAAGAAAATAAAAAAATACAATAGAAAGTTTACACTCCTTAAAGTGATGACTTGACCAAATTTATTAGTATACAATTCACATGGTCACAAATATCACAATAAACCAGAGCATTACTTTTTAGTGACCCAAAAAGTGGATTGTGAAAGAAATTGCTAAAATTATATGCACAATATAATCACACTAGCACAACTGCGGGGCTTGGAAACGACCCCCTGCGGTGTGCTATGAGGTCGTAACTGGGGTCATAAGAAAGACTAGGGGGTTGAACCCCCCAATCTCCCAGACAATTCTCACTCTGGCACCCAGAGACAAAAGCGAAGTTGGCGCCAATGGTCTATAAACCCAAATGATAAAGGAGATAGTGATAACAAATTTCTTTTCCTCGAAAACGGGCGAATGCCCTGTCTGCTTTATGAATGGAATCGCCTTAGATACATCATTATACGACTTTGAAAAACAATCTTGTTTGGACGTAGAACATGTGTTTAGCGTCTATTGGTGATCAAGCTCACCTTCAGTTATGATGAAATTCATAAATGTTAGTTACTGAAATCTTATGTGCACAGCACTATACTCGTTACATGTATGTAGGGTATACCTTCACTACAGTTCAACTCTTCATAAAATAATATCATCCTTATCTAACTACCTAAATATCATCCTTAGCTAACTACCTAAAGCCCATGCTAGCATAATTTAAATTTATGCTTGTTAGGCGTATTTTGCTATAGGTTTTACTTTGTCACTTCGTCCTTTGTTGAGCTGCCTAGTTTTTGCAGCTCAGAAGATTTAGTCTTGAGGGTCTTGATTTGTCGGCGTCGACAATAGGAAATTTTTGTTCTGGTATTTAACGCTGTCTCCCTGTTGTTCAGAATTCTATAGAAAAGCTCTTGGCACCAACCATGTCTAATTCTAATAGTTTAGTTAAACCCTACGATGCATGGTATTGTAATTAAATAAGACAGTCTACCTACACATTAGTCGTACGCTGGTTGTAAATAAAGCAGATGAATTTAAATTCTGAGGGCTATTTCTGCAAGTCCCCAATATAATTTTTAAGTTATATGTTAAAGTTTCCTGCTCTCCAAATAATATTAACTATTTTACAAAATAAGTGTGAATTGTTGTTATTATTATTATTATTATTATTATTATTATTTATTTATTTATTTATTGCTACTGTTGTTATTTTTTATCTCCCGAGGTAGGGAAGATCCATCAAGCTCTAAGATTCTATCTTTTAAGCTTGGATTACTTGATCCTCATCCCCGGTGTGAAGTCAGCGTGCCTCTAAAGGCTACTGCGTTATTATTATTATTATTATTATTATTATTATTATTATTATTATTATTATTATTATTATTGTTGTTGTTGTTGTTCTTATTATTATTATTATTATCATCATCATTATTAGCCTATTATTATTATTTATCATCATCGTAATGCCTTTTATCCTTTCTATCAGAGCGTCCTTTTACCAACTTCTTGCCCGTCCAACCTACTGAATCTAAAGTTCTTTCACCGATCCACTCTATATATAAAACACGCTTCAACCAAATTGCCTCTGTAATGACTAATGAATCTCGCAAAATCTCTGCTACTCCGTCTCTCCTGTCGTTCACCTGTCAATCATCTCAAGCCTTTTATTCTTCATGTCTTCTATTCACAACCTAAGCCACGAGTGTTTAAATTCATCCAAATTGCTGCTTTTCCATTTCTGTCAACTTGAACACAACACATTCATTCACAGCTTCATTGTCTTTTTCCTCGCTGGTCTCTCTACAATCAAACCTCGGTCTTCAAACGGTATCTGTAACACCCCTGGCTTGACGTAGCGCTTTTTAAAAAGCTGGCACCATGCTCTGAGCTCTTAGGTACTTTATGGTGATGAGTAACGCCATCGATGTTGCCATAAATTCGATTATTGTAATTGCATGTTTATATAGTTCACATGGGGGACGCGGTGGTTTAGCGGTAGGTTCTGTGCCTTGTAACCGAAGGGTCTCAGGTTCTAATCTACCCCAGGCCACTGCCTAGCGACCCAGTGTCATCGATCATACCCCTAAGCCGCCGCCGTTAGCCGCCGAGCCGAAAAATATTCTGCAAGCCGATAAACCGCCATAAATTTTGCGGCTTAGCCGAAAAACCGCCGAGAGTTATTTCACGGCTAGCCGCTGGAAAAAAGTTCGGCTAGAACATGCACACAGTTGTGATTATAAAGTTTTCGCGCTGGCTTGCTAATTTGTACTTAGTGCGCAATGAGCGGTCAGCGCTGACTTCAGTTACATGGCCGTTTAATCGTCTATTGTAAGGGCTGTCCAGGCTGGCCTATGTTGCATACATTCCGAGTAAGGTGTTCTACTTCGGGTTTTATATTCAATGTTAAATATTTCTAATTAGGGCCTATCTCTCATGCAGGTTAGTGCAGAGTGCACGCTCTTACTACTCTGCTTCAAAAGCGGCTGCAGTAGGCTATATAATTACCAGAAGTTTAATTTTTTTGTTTCTGTGCCGGCCTATCTGTTTTTTCTCCCGCTATACGACTAGGCCTACACCTATTAATGTATGTCTGGTAGCCCTATTTTTAGTTCTAACTTCCAATCAGTATTACATACAGGCCCTACTCGTAAATCGTAATCGAATGTGAACCCAATGCAATGTATGTGAACTGCAGAAAATATGAAATGTCCGTTTGTTTCTTAACATAATTATTTGAATTTATTTCCAAAAATATTTTCAGACTGAATGAATATTGCCCAAGCTGTCGATTTAAAAGTAGACCCTAATATACTGTATTACTGTGTTAATGATTGATGCACTTATAGCAGAAAAAGGTAGTTTACGCGCTTTTAGTAAAAGCGCGTAAACTAGACCATAGGGCCCTAGGCCTACCTTTTTCGGCTAGCCGTGAAAGCCTTTTACGGCTAGCCGGAAAAGGTAGTTTACGGTCTTTTACGGCTAGCCGAAAAACCAGCCGTAAATTTGCTCAAGCCAGCCGTTAACCAGAAAAATTACGACTTAGGGGTATACCATCGATGTTCTGTTGTGTGGTCGTGTGCACTTCTAAACTTTCAAAGGAGGCCAATATCAAAACACAGTTCTATTGTATCGTATAGTCCTTTTTCGTACCAATGGTGAGAAACTCTGCCAGATAGAGAAAGGAGGACACTAGGGCCTAATACTTGAGGTTTAGTAGCCTAACTTTAAAATACATGAAAAATCTAATTTATGAAACCACATGATTAATATCACATTTTCACACTATTGTAACTAAAAGCCACCGGTTGGCAAAAATGCAACGGAAATGTAAGTGTTTTACCATCAGCTGCATTTTTTGTATAACCTTCCGACACAGCGCAGAATTCGCCTCCATCTGGGCAAGGTTCGCTTACTCCTGTTCCAGTGCAGCATTCATCCCCCATATTTGTATTGCACATCCAACAATTTCGGGCTAAATCAGAAATACGATATTACAATTTATATATATACAAGTTTACAGTGAAAAGAGTCACATTTGCCAAGTCACATTTTCAAGTGACAACTTTCCATTTCTCTTTGGAGTTCAGCTGAATGACGTCGTATTGCAATTAATGGAAACGACAGATCTTTGTCACAAGATTTGGCGCTATAGAAGTTTTGGGTGCAGTCTATTTGTCGCCATAGAAATGTTTGACTGAAACTGTTCATGCGCTATATGACTGAGTATCAGCAAACTGCTTATCCTGTCCGCTAGGCCAGAGATGTAGTAGTCAAATACATAAACAGGGAAGACCAGAATTTATCTGTTTTATGTTCACGGAGAACGAAACTAACGGATCGTTGTGAGGGATTACAACGAGTACCCTATTGAAATTCACTTAAGTGAAGTTTTGCCTGCCCTGGCCCTGTCTAGCTCCAACTATCACTTTCAGTTTTCCCTCCACCCTTTTGTAAACTGTCCCGCAAAACTGCCTCTGCTACATGGAATCTCTTCAGCAGGTAATGATTGTCGCAGGGCCTGGAAACACTACATGACGAATGCACAAACTCACTTGTCGCCTCAAGACAACATTGAAAAAATGTATAGGCCTAGAGTATAGACCCCTAATTGAGTTACAATACCTGATTAGGCAAAGTCTGCCACCACTGTCAATCACAAAATATCACAAAATATCATTTTCATTTTTCTCACTCGACCCAAGTGTGCATACATACATGCATACATACATACATACAAACATACATGCATGCATGCATACATGCATGCATGCATGCATACATACATACATAAATACATGCATAGGTAGGCCTATGTGTGTAAGTAAGTAAGTATGTATATATGTGTGCAAGTGTGTATGCAAATAAGTAAGTATAGATGTATGGATGTATATATATGTATATATGTATGTATATATATGTATATATATTATATGCATTACACTAGGGTTGAGTGAGAAAAATGAAAATGGCGTTGTGAGATTGATACATATATATGTTTATATGTAAGTAATTATGTATGTATGTGTAATACCTAGCGTTCTAGCCACGCTGATTTACATTATGTTCCGGCGTGTTAGTTGCTCACTTACCAATAACTCCTGCGGAAATCAGCAAGACTGTCATGACCATGAAGAGACGAACCATTGTGATCTGAGTCTTCAGTAACGTAGACAAGTACACGTATAATCTGGAGCAGACTTTGGAGAATCCTTAGTGCGAGTGGAATCTTTATACTGTCTTGAGATTGAAAACAGTGTCATAAATTTTGCAAAATCGGCTGATTTCGATAACGATTGCACCAAAAAGAAGCATATGGTTGCACTTTAATCTGTAAAAAAAGTGGTAACTGCAAGGAAGATCAGCTTGTAACAAATGAAAGAAATAAGTTTTCTCTAGGAGGAGTCGATAAGGATGTAAGATAAATCGTTAGAACCCTGTAGGCTAGTTCAAAGACAAAGATCAGCAAAGCGTGTTCAAATGACCTTAGTAACCCAACATCCATGACATGGATATTAATCTGAAACAGACTTTTTGCAGAATCCTTATTGCGAGTAGAATTTTTATACTGTCATATATTGAAAACAGAGTCATAAATTTTTCACAATCAATGAAGCATTATATTCATTTATGTTGTATATATTCATATGTATATTTATTCATTACATTGTATTGCATTGTATTCACACATTTATAAAGCGCCTTTAGCGGGAGGGCCATTCACAAGCGTTCCCAATGCGAGAGACCCCGAGAGAAAAGTAAGTTTTTAAGAAAGGTAAAAGAGGAAGAGACGTTACCTGAGAGAATAGAAGAGCGAACGGACGGAGGAAATTCATTCTAAAGGGCAGGGCCAATGAAAGCAAATGACCTAGATTGAGTCAGTGAAGTCCTGACACGGGGCACGAGGAGGTTCCCGGTCACAGGAACGAAGAGGACGGAGAGAAGTCACAAAGTGAGGGCGTTCATTTACTTCATTATATACATTATATTTATTTTTCGAAGTTAGCTAATATATAGAGGCATGATTCGTTGTATGAATAAAAGCTATGGCACGGTGAGATTTGTAATTGTAGCCGAACATTGATATAGCGCCACTTCTCGAGCAGATTCATCGAGGATGCTCTCTGCGCTATAGCCTATACGATGCTGACTGTCAGTGCACCCTGTGTTGTCGGCATGATCTTCTTATATCTCAAGTTGAAGGTCTGTAGTAAACTGATGGACATTATGCAGTCCTTTCCACTGCAACATATAGGGGAAAGGCTTGTAATATGGGCCACCATGTAATATGGGCCTCGGCTGTTTTTCCAACCTATCATGTCTGCGAAGAGCTCTTACCGTGCCACACGATCCGTCTACTTATTTCAACTTCGTGTTGTGAATTTCAGCTGTTGGCAATAACTTCTGCACGAACGGTAACAATTTTAAGTTTTGGTACAACTTGCTTATAAAATTGGTTCAACTTCAACAGCTGTTGTGTAGCTTAGGATTTCAGCTATGCTATGCCGTGTGGTTTCAGAAGGTAGCAATTTCTTAATTAAATAAAAAAAATAGCTTTGTTGGGCCTATAAAACATTCGACGGTCACGCTATAACTGATTTCCCCGAAGCATACCATGTTTGTAATATGGGCCTGCGATGGAATGTGTATTATGGGCCAGCCCATATTACACATTCCATCACAGGCCCATCTATTATGGCCTGTGTAATATGGGCCAGCCCATATTACACGAGCCATAATACACGGTAATTGTAGCTGATTTCACAAGAGCAATTTGTTTCATTTTATTTTCGTTTTACACATTCTTTACGGGCAGTTTCAATATGGAAGTTGTGACAAAGACTAGAGCCACCAAAACTAAATCAGCCTTGCTGAAGAAATGGACCAAAATAAAATCAAAATCAAAACAAAATACAAGTTTAAAGGAGACATCGAAAACGACCAGAGCATCACTGATCTCACAATTTGCAGTGTGTGGGGAGAGTCATACGAAGAGAACTGGGTGCAGTGCACAACATGTCAACGCTGGTCGCATGAAGACTGTGCAAATTTAAACCGTCCTAAGGTTTACTTCTGTGACAATTGCCAGCCTTTTCCTAAAAACTTCTGACATATATTTAATACCAGTAAACAGCTCGGAAACGTTGCAAATTATATGAACTGAGAATATCAAGCTCTGAAATATGAAAATTGCTTTAAAACTTTAAACATTTTCATCTTCTGTTGCAAAATCAGGCAGTTGTCTAACACGTGTAAGAGTACTGTTTTATCTCTACAATAGTGGCCCATATTACACACGTGGTTGTGTAATATGGGCCATTTTTGGTATTTTAAAAATAATTATCTAAAAATTTATTTACATCGAATAAGCAATCATTCCTTTACATTTGGTCATAACTAATGCCAAATAATGCATGGAGTAAACAAAACTATACACCCAATTGCTCCTGTACTAAATAATCTAACAATTTATTAGGTGGCCCATAATACAAGCCTTTCCCCTATATAAATGGATTTGTAATGAAGGGGACACACCGATAATTGGCGTTTGACTACAATTAACGATATAATCAACAGAGTCATCATAGAACGTATAACTAGCAGCCTTGGGCTATTAAATGTAACTGCCTGCAATTCTAAGTTGTCTTATTCACTCTTATAGCCTGACACGCGTGTTCATTTTTAATCCATATTTTAAACAGCAGTGCATGATGCTAATATAATGCGCTATTCAAGCCAATAATGCTCCTGCACATTTTATCTTAAGAATTTAAGTAGGCCTACAGTTGTGTGAACTACCGCTTGACACAATCGTCTTATTATTATTATAAAAAGACACCCTATAGCCCACGTCTGAATTCTCGTGACCTCAGACAATGCTTCATTGTAACTTGTCATGCGATTTTAATTAGCGCTTTAAATGGTGGAGGCATTTTTAGAAATTTTTTTGCAAACATGGGCTTTTTCCTTTCGTCGACATTGAAGCTGACCTAGAAGTGTTTATTGTTTAAAATGTTATTGCACGAAAACTCAGATGGCGCACTGTAACTGACGATTCAGACTAGAAACCCTGCGTTGGATTGTCTTATTATTTTAACTGTAGTTGTCATTAGAAATTTATATAGCGCCATTTTAGAGAAAATAAGAGATGTTCTTTGCCAACACCTGTACGGTGTCAGTCTGCCAACTTAGACCCACGTGTTAAGTTTTTCTTAAAACAATTGAATGGGATTGTCGTTCATTTTGAATCGCAACACAATCCAACGTTTAAGGCACGACCATACAAAATACACTGTCGAGTTAACAATACCACTGTTGTACCAACACTCAACCGTCTAAAGCTCCGCTATTAATTTATGTAACTTAAATTTTTTAAGTCATCTAAGCCGCAATCAGACAATGTCACTATTTAGATATCAATTCGCGCTGAGTTTTTTTCATATTTAGGATGCTATAATTCGTGAACTCTGGTTCCTAGCCCAATGAACGCCGCTAAACAGTTACTGCCGCTCATTACAGACAAGATGTGCATTTGGCAAGTCTAAATGTAATGCAGCAGTCTGTTATTTTGAACAGTGTTCTGTCGTTGGAAGTATCATACATTACTCGTTGTGCGTGCATTCAAGCGTGTGGTGTTTATTTAAGTATGTAGAAAAGATAGATTCTCGTGTAGATATCTGGTGACTATGAACACAGGTAAGAATACCATCATCGTGGATGTAATAAAGACGATCATGATAATGACGACGACGACGACGACGACGACGATGATGATGATGATGATGATGATGATAACATTAGTAGGCCTACTAATGCTGATGATGATGCTTATGGTGGTGGTGGTGGTAATGACGGGCTGTCCTAATTTAGCGAGACCCTGTGTCCCTTTGGACGGTCCTTTTGTATCCGCATTACTCAAAGTTTGACTTCGTTTTTCATACTTTCTTCTTTCCTTCGATCAGTTTTCTTGTTAATTTTATTCATTTTGTGCTGGGTACAATATGGTGTTTGAATTGAATTGAACTGAACTGAATTGAATTGAATTGAATTGAATGATGATGATGATGATGATGATGATGATGATGATGATGATGATGATGATGATGATGATGATGATGATGATGATGATGATGATGATGATGATGATGACGACGACGATGATGATGACGATGACAATGACGACGACGACGACGATAATGATGATGAGGATGATGATGGTGGTGGTGGTGGTGGTGGTGGTGGTGGTGGTGGTGGTAATGATGATGATGATGATGATGATGATGATGATGATGATGATGATGATGATGATGATGATGATGATGATGATGATGATGATGATGATGATGATGATGATGACGACGACGATGATGATGACGATGACAATGACGACGACGACGACGATAATGATGATGAGGATGATGATGGTGGTGGTGGTGGTGGTGGTGGTGGTGGTGGTGGTGGTGGTGATGATGATGATGATGATGATGATGATGATGATGATGATGATGATGATGATGATGATGATGATGATGATGATGATGATGATGATGATGATGATGATGATGATGATGATGGTAATAATAATAATAATAATAATAATAATAATAATAATAATAATAATAATAATAATAATAATAATAATAATAATAATAATAATAATAATAATAATAATAATACCAGGCGCCTATTAGTGGTATGCAAACAGGGAGCCGCTCTTCACACACAGCGCATTCTGACGATAGTCCGTACGATAATGATAGCGACGAAAACCTAGTAAGCAGTGAGCCGTTACGAGACATTTTAACCCATCCAAAGGTTAGAAGACCATTGATGAAACACATTCCACTTGCAACAAGAACAGCATGTAGGAACTTACTTACCAAGATCCTAGGGGCCGTTATACAAGAACCAAATAACCCCTTAAAATGGCAAGATCTACTCCAATTTCCATCAATAATTCTATCAAAGCCCAAGAGGGGAGGCAAAAAGCGGAACCTGGGCAAGATAATTCTACAGCGCATCGACGCCTGGCATAGTGGAATGGTCTTCTCTGATGTAGCTAAAGAAATCACGCCATCTGACACACGAACCAGGAGGAACGACAAGATCTACGATGGGAGCAAATATCTTGCCCAGGCAGTGTCTAGCAGACTCGAAGACGGCGATATAAGAGGGGCCCTTCGTTTGCTTTGCTCTGATGATGTTCCTGTAGAAGATTCACCTAAAGTAATGGAAGAACTGCAAAAGAAACACCCGAAGGCCTACAATGACCGGAGAACACTGCCATGCCCTCAGGAAGACAGGTTTGATGCCATACAGGTTTCTGGAAAGATGGTTTGTGATGCTATAGCTTCCTTTCCAGCGGCATCTAGCGGAGGACCAGATGGCTTCACACCACAACATCTAAAGGACCTCCTGTCCAATGCAACAGACACAGATTTCGTGGAGACTACTTCTGACCTAATCAATCTACTACTGAGACTCGGGCTACCGAAACACATTGCAGAGATTTTACACGGCGGTAGATTAATAACACTTGGGAAAAAAGATGGAGGAATTAGACCAATCACAGTAGGATACTCGTGGCGACGTCTTGCTGCCAAGTGTATCTGCCAAGTCGTCACTCCATACCTATCGCAAAGTCTGTCACCGCTCCAAATCGGCGTGGGAGTATCAGGAGGGGCCGAGGCTGCTGTCCACGCAACCAGACGATACTTGCAGTCTATGCCTGAAAACCACATTTTAGTGAAACTGGACTTCTCGAATGCCTTCAATGCTCTGAGAAGAGATTCAATGTTAGAGGCGGTAGCAACAAAAGCTCCAGAAATATACAGATACGTCTTCGACAACTATGCCTACGCCCCCCAGCTACAGACCAAACTGCATACCATTCTGTCAGAGGAAGGGACTCAACAAGGCGATCCCTTAGGACCACTGGAGTTCTGCCTGACGATACATCCACTTCTCGAAAGTCTGACAACCCCACTGAATATTGGCTAGATGGACGATCTCACTCTTGCTGGACCGATTGATAAAGTCGAGTACGACATCAGCTTGATAGAGAAACTCGCGCCAATGTATGATCTACAGCTGAATCGAGCAAAATGCGAAGCATCCGTTAGAGGTTACGATGAAGCAAACTATAATCAGACCTTCGCCGAGTTTGAATATGTGGCCGTTGAAGATCTGACATTGCTGGGAGCACCGCTACTACCAGGCAGAGCTGTCGATACATCCATTCAGAAAAAGATTGAAGATCTGGAGAAAGTCATCACAAGACTTGAGATGTTACACCCACACGACTCTTTCACCCTGTTAAGGTGCAGCTTAAGCATACCGAAGCTGCTATACATATTAAGAACATCAGCCTGCTTCCTAAACGAAGGACTTCTATGCGACTTCGACGAAGTCTTGAGAACAGGACTCTGTAGCCTTCTTAACATTCACATGAGCGACGATCAATGGATCCAGGCATCTTTGCCTGTGAGAAACGGTGGTCTTGGGATTCGTAGTGCCGATATGCTGGCAACTTCCGCCTTTTTGGCATCAGCCGCTGGCACGCGAAGCCTTCAAGACCAACTGCTGCACGATGTCGCCGTAACGGTCGCAGATCCATTGGTAGAGGAGGCTTCTAGCTCGTGGTCTTTGAGATCGAACGCGCCTACTCCCATCGAACAGAAGGCTCATGTACAAAGAGAATGGGACAGCGCACTGATATCGCGTGCACTTGAAGGCCTTTCAGAAAGAGCTACTGATTCTACTGCCAAAGCCAGACTGTTAGCTGCACAATCACCACACTCAGGAGACTGGCTTCAAGCACTACCCATAACAATCGCAGGATTACGGATGCCAGGAGAAGTACTGAGAATAGCAGCCGGCATCCGGCTGGGCACTGCGTTATGTGAAAAACACACATGTAAATGTGGGGCGATAGTAGAATCCAATGGCCATCACGGATTTTCTTGCATCAAGGGAACTGGAAGGCAACAACGACATGCCATGATCAATGACGTGATTTGGCGGGCCTTCATCAGAGCCAAAATACCGGCCATCAAAGAGCCCAATGGCCTCTCCAGAGCTGACGGAAAAAGGCCTGATGGAGTCACTATAATACCTTGGGCCAGAGGTCGATGCTTAGCCTGGGATGTCACGGTGCCAGATACATTCGCAGCATCATATCAGCATATAACATCGCAAAATGCAGGTGCCGCAGCGGAAAAAGCAGCCCACAATAAGGAAAACAAATATGCTGCCATCTCACAATCGCATCATTTCGTCCCTGTTGCAGTCGAAACCACAGGAAGCTGGCATGCCGAGTCGCTGGAGTTTGTCCAAGAACTTGGTGCCAAGATAAAAGCAGCTACAGGTGATCAGCGCGAGACCAGCCATCTGCTCCAGCGTCTGTCGGTTGCCTTGCAAACTGGAAACTCTCTCTCTGTTCTAGGCACCTCGGATTTGAACAACAAGGAGACCGTGCAGCCAGGACTGAATGTCGGTCTATAGCTTAGAATCCCTAGATACAGTTAGCAATTCGTCTGCATATGAGTTTGTTGGTTATAATAATAATAATAAGTTATAATAATAATAATAATAATAATAATAATAATAATAATAATAATAATAATAATAATAATAATAATAATAATAATAATAATAATAATAATAATAATAATAATAATAATAATAATAATAATAATAATAACTTAATACTTGACGCGATTGCCTTCCGTTCGTATGAACAATACCTGTAAGGTCTCTTAACAATTGACATTTCTCTTAAAAGCTTCTTCCATTAGTCTTCGCTATTAGTATCAACAGCTGTGTTCGGTTAGCAGCCTTCAATATGGCTGTTCATGATTTCAGTGTAATAGTAGCACCAATACGATTATTTGACACTTTTCTCTTATGGCGCCTTTAGTTCAACTGAAGTAGGCACGAGTTTAGTTAAGAAAAAACAAATAATAAAGCTTTTCTAGCCCCCACACGGACACACATAGCGCAGCGATCTAATGGACATGGTACTGGTAGTTGGTTAGTTGCTCTGTAACGACACCATATCATAGCAAAGATGATTACAGTCGCCCTCCTCCTTTCTCCAGGCTTCGGACTGACAATACCTCAAGTAGGGTAATGGCGGATTTTAATAGACATGTGCGGATAAATAGTCGTTTTAATTTTTTTTCCACATTTGCACTTATGTAGCCTACTGCGTCTTTGGTACCCCGTGAAAGAGCAGCTCGATGGGGTAATTGAAGTAATATTTCACACGGAACGACAATTTATTTGGAATGACTGTCGAGTGTTTACTATGTTAGGCACCTTATATTAATTTATGTGATGATGTTTGAGTCCATGGATGAGTGGATACAAATAAATAGAAGTTAAATTACGTCTATCTAAACTCTCATCAGAATTACAAGAATCATCTGATTCATCCTTCGAACTCAGAAAACTGCACCTCTTACAATTTCTGCGCAGGTGTTTCACTCAAAACCTTAAACACGCCTTTCCACAAATCATATCATGCTTCCTCCTCTTCGCCGTATCTGTCTGACTCTACCTGCCTGCCTAAGGCTTGACTCGACTTGGAACCAATTCTGACCTTGCATGCCTTTCTATTTTCTTTTGACTGAGCGCCTCTGATGCGCTTATTCTCGCGAAATAACTTTCTTTTGGCGCTATGGAAATCTCGAGATTACGATTGTGATTTTGTTACTTGACTTAAACCTATTAATGCACAAATTTATCTGTTTTGCCAGAAACGCCGAGGAACGTTGTTAATCTGATGTAAAGCCACCCGCCGGCTAACTGATAGCAGTCATCATGAGTTATGAACAGAATCTGTTTTCATTCTCGAACCAATCGAACTGGAGATTCTATTCGGTTGAAGCGGAGCTAGCGCATTCCCAGTCAGAAGCTGGACACAACGGTTTGACAGTATACTCGACACAGCAGATGCCAGAAGTGACACCCGACTCCAAAAGTGGCACATACACTCTAGACAGGGATTTACTCAAAGCCTGCCGTGTCATTTTCAGAGGATACGTAGTTCTCGCTTTCTGCGTCTTCGGACTTCTGGGCAATTGCTTAACAATTCTCGTTTTGAAACGTGACCCAAACAAAGAGAGCACGACCGTTTGGCTTTTGAAAGCCTTGGCTTGTATTGACAACAGCTTTCTTATCTCTGCTTTGCTGTTTATCGCGTCCTCAGCGATTTGGGAAAAATATTGGATAAATAAAATGTCTGTAACACTTTATTCTCTTATGCAACTTGTTTTCCGACCTATAGCATCTGTCACACAATCACTTACCATTTGGATTGTGATCCACGTAACTATCGATCGCTATCTAGCCATATGTAAACCGCTGAATTCCAGTTGGAGGAACCTGTGTCGAATGAAGATTACTGCTCTCATGCTGTTCATTCTGGTCGTTCTCTTTAGAACGCCCTCGATTTTTGGTGAATTAATTACAATGCATTATAGGAGATGCCTATCTAACTACACTAATCGCTCCAGTGCCGAAAATAGCAGTTGCTATAAACAGTATTCCAATATGTTTACAGGATTAGAAATCTATAATATCTCCTCCTATTTAATCTTTTTTTCAATTGGTCCGCTCATTATTATTATTATTCTCAACCTTCGTATGGCGTGGGCACTTCGCACATTGAAGAAGAAACGGTGACAGATGATGCAACAAATCAAAACTGAAAGTAATATTGCAATGATGCTGGTCTTGGTGGTTGTAGTGTTCATTTTTTGCCAAGTGCCTTCAGCAATACTACAATTCGTACAGATACATAGAAACAGCCATTGGCCTAGACTGAATGTCAACCCAAAGGTTCTCTACTGTGCTTTTCAGATATCCACTGCCCTCCGAGTGTTAAATTCGTCCGTAAATTTTCTCATGTACTGCCTTATCAGTAGAAGATTCAACAGAACCTTATGTCGCATGTTTACTTGTCGTAAGCGGAAGAGAAGACAAACCGTCATGATTGCTTACACTGCTCCGTTGTATGACGTTCACAAGGCATCCGGAGAAGTTTTCATTTAAAACAAGTCATTGCTTCTTTCATTTCAGCTTTCATTTCATTTTAAATCTTGATAAATGCAATTCGCGATTGCAACAACATTTAAAGTTACTGCACGATAAAATTATTATGTACGTGTATGGAATGTTTCTGCTATTTGAATTACATGTTCTATTAATAGATATTCCAAATAACTTCCCGATGATTTTTCTGAAGTGGTAGCCTAACAGTGGTATACTTCACCTCCATAAGTCAATGCATGCCGAATGTAGGCTACGACAACTGTTTATCCAACGATTATAATATGCAGAGCTAATCATTATGTGCCAATGGCACATCGGCTAGCACACTAAGGGTAGAAGAGGGACAAACTGCTCTGTGGCAGGCCATATGACATATGCCCACAGATACCAAGAAACAGCCATTGGCCTAGAATGAATATCAGCTCAAAGACCCTATGCCCACACGGAGCCCATATAGGACCACATTTTTTATATATGGAACCGGTATAGAACCCAAAAGGGTCCCATCTAATGACCACATAAATGCTGGCGGGGAACAGCATTAACTTAGCAGCATGATGTGCTTTTTGAGTTGCTGGAGGCACCCACTTCGAGATGATGGCCTCCGACGTTGTGCATAATCTGACAATCCAGTCTACGTGTAGGCCTATGTAGATATCAAATGCCAGATCATGGTTAAGAACTTAGGTCACACAGTTGAAAAGCAGAAAGTTTAAATATTTGCAGATCTGTGACGCAACTTTTGTGCATTAAGTCCGAGTTTTGTGTAAAATTTGCAATGCTTATTAATGAGCTTACATGTTTGCTTCATAAAACACAAGTTCCTTGAAAGTGAGTAGAAATTTTGGATACGAACACTTCCTCCGATAGGCCAGCCATACGAAAGCGCAGAACCAACAGGAATCCACATTCTGCAGAGCGAAGTCATCATCTACGAGGCTGCCTCAAACATTTTACAGATAGATCCCTGTGTATTCGAACTTCGAATACACAGGGATCTATCTGTAAAATGTTTGAATTTCGAAGTATAACCGAGCAATTATGCTCGCCCAAAGGAAAGATTTTTGAATGCAATTCTGTCCTATATATACATAAGGGAGCAGCGTAATGTCTCTCGTAAGATGACCACTGTTCGATTGGATAACGTGAGGCCGGTGCTAGTACTTATTTGAACTCTCCAATGAAGTAATATCACTAATCTACTCAAACAAACTCTTAGATTGTCCCAATGGCACAACAGTATATTTGTTTGCTAATTCATAATAATGATAACAATAATAATAATAATAATAATAATAATAATAATAATAATAATAATAATAATAATAATAATAATAATAATAATAATAATAATAATAATAATAATAATAATAATAATAATAATAATAATCGCATTCCGTGGCACATTCAGGGACTCAACGGAGGACGAGGCCTGATCTCCTGGAAATAACATAACAACAAATTAATATCTAAGTCCCCAAGGGATCATAATTATGTACCTTGGGGCAAAAAAAATAAAAAAATAATAAAATAATAATAATAATAATAATAATAATAATAATAATAATAATAATAATAATAATAATAATAATAAATAATAATAATAACAACAACAATAATAATAATAATAATAATAATAATAATAATAATAATAATAATAATAATAATAATAATAATAATAATAATAATAATAATAATAATAATAATAATAATAAGGATGGTGGCCTTGGGATACGCTGTGCTGCTACGCTGGCACTTTCTGCCTTCTTGGCTTCTGCTGCGAGCACAGGCGAACTCCAAGCACACATGCTGCCACCAGAATTTGCTGATGCCTCAAACGACCTTGTAACCACAGCACTGAAAGCATGGACAACACTCACGAGTGCGGAACCACCAACCGGATCTACAGCTCATCGTCAAAGAGAATGGGACAGCCGCTGGGGAAATAAGGCGTGGACAACTTTGCACGACCTGCGAACAATGCACTGGACCGGGCTCGTCTCTTAGCTTCTCGGGCACCACACGCGGGAGACTGGTTGCTAGCTCCTCCGGTCACTGCATTGGGCCTCCGCTTGTCCGATGAAGTGATACGGGTCGCGGTTGGAATAAGACATGGAACGACTCTGTGCGAACCACATGTGTGTCAATGTGGCGAGAGAGTTGATGCCAGAGGACTCCACGGTCTTGTCTGCAGAAAAAACGCTGGCAGACATCAACGGCACAACATGCTCAACGATGTCATATGGAGATCATTTGGAAGAGCAAATATCCCTTCTCAGAAGGAACCGTTGGGCCTCACCAGAGAGGACGGCAAGCGACCTGACGGTGTGACGCTTATCCCGTGGTCATGCGGAAGGTGCCTCACTTGGGATGTGACCGTTTCGAACACATATGCAGCGTCACATCTGGCTGTAACATCAACCGGAGCAGGTGAGGCCGCAAACCGGGCAGCCGCCGCCAAAAGATCCAAATACGACACAATCACCCGAACGCATGCTTTTGTGCTTTTGTAGCGGTTGCAGCGGAGACGAGTGGTGCATGGAGTTCCGAAGGATTGGATTTTGTGTTGGAACTGGGACATAGGCTGACGGATTCAACTCAGGACACGCTTGAGACAAGCTACCTGTTTCAGAGACTGTCGATAGCTGTCCAACGCGGGAACGCCATCTGCTTCTCGTCGACCTTTTCACGATAAATTGTTCACTGAGTGACGCTGAGATGGCGCTTCAGATTATTTAATCATCATTGTTAAATATAACAATAATAATAATAATAATAATAATAATAATAATAATAATAATAATAATAATAATAATAATAATAATAATAATAATAATAATAATAATAATAATAATAATAATAATAATAATAACAATAACAATAATAATAATAATAATAATAATAATAATAAAAATAATAATAATTACAAAACTTTTTATTCATCACTATGATTGTGGTAATTATAATAAAGGTGATATTTAAAGATTTATTCCTCATGAAACTCATGCGTTGTATTAAGCTAGCTGAGACTTTACCCGACGCATGAAAAGTCATCAGATTGATAGCCAGATGGAGGGAGCAGCTTCGAATTATGATAATGCAATTGGTGCGAATACTTATTTGAATTCTCTAAAGCTTGCGTTTCACACACTTTACAGCGTATCTTGTATGAATGCAGCTGTTATTTTGGTAATCTCTAAGTGAAAGTAAGTAAAGTAAAGTATGTCACATATCCCGCAAAGTGGGACGTTGGAGAGGAACAATGGACGAATACCAAAGTCCTTGCCGTTTACTTACTTCCCATTTTACTCCGGTACCAAATTCTACTGCATGGCGACAGAGTCACGTGTGTGTGCGTGTGCGTGTGCGTGTGCGTGTGCGTGTGCGTGTGCGTGTGCGTGTGCGTGTGCGTGTGCGTGTGCGTGTGCGTGTGCGTGTGCGTGTGCGTGTGCGTGTGCGTGTGCGTGTGCGTGTGCGTGTGCGTGTGCGTGTGCGTGCGCGTGCGCGTGCGCGTGCGCGTGCGCGTGCGCGTGCGCGTGCGCGTGCGCGTGCGCGTGCGCGTGCGCGTGCGCGTGCGCGTGCGCGTGCGCGTGCGCGTGCGCGCGCGCGCGCGCGCGCGCGCGCGCGCGCGTGCGCGTGCGCGTGCGCGTGCGCGTGCGCGTGCGCGTGCGCGTGCGCGTGCGCGTGCGCGTGCGCGTGCGCGTGCGCGTGCGCGTGCGCGTGCGCGTGCGTGTGCGTGTGCGTGTGCGTGTGCGTGTGCGTGTGCGTGTGCGTGTGCGTGTGCGTGTGCGTGTGCGTGTGCGTGTGTGTGTGTGTGTGTGTGTGTGTGTGTGTGTGTGTGTGTGTGTGTGTGTGTGTGTGTGTGTGTGTGTGTGTGTGTGTGTGTGTGTGTGTGTGTGTGTGTGTGTGTGTGTGTGTGTGTGTGTGTGTTTCAAACAACTTGCCCGGAGTCGAACCAGCGACCTCATGATCATTGATCAAACGCATAGCACTCATTATATCATAACAAAATAATTCTTTTTGAACTGAGATATTAGTCTAATAATAATCCTAACAGTAAGTATAAAGGAAGAAGGGTGTTGCACCTTACCAAGTTATCAGTCTAATATTAGTTATTATTAAAGAAGTTTTATATAGCGCCCCCTTCAAGATTGCCTACTCAGGAGCACTCTCAGCCCAATCATGGTCAAACAACGCAGTTTTGAGGACAGTACGAAGCAAGGTGAAATGACCAATCGGTACTTGGCGGAGCTTGGTAGGGAACCCATTCCAGGTCATAGGGCTTGCCACAGAACAGGCACGGTGCTAGCGTATTGCTGTTCGCGCGGGGAACAAAAAGTTCTGCTTGCCCAGTCTAGCGGAGAGAGCAAAGACGCTGCGAACATGAAATGGTACAGCAGAGCTTTCGCAGGTATGGAGAGACCAAGCCCTCAAAGCACCGCCGGACCAAGGCAAAGATTCGGTAAGTGATGAGCTGTGGGTAGGGGAGCCAGTGGAGGTCATCCATCATATACGCAGACACTCGGCCAAACTTGGGGATGCGGCCACAAGGCGGGCAGCAGCACGCAGGATTCTACTCAGAGGCTCAATCCGGCAGGCCGAGAGTCCGTCATATGCGGCATTGCAGTAGTCCAACCGAGAAACAACAAATGCATAGACAAGCGTGAAAGTTGCACCGGGGTTCAAAGAACGGGAAATTACATTGAGCTGCCTGAGCTGGTAATAGCAACTGCGTGAGAGAAGATTTATGTGCCGCGTGAATGTAAGTTCCTGGTCCGAGATCACTACCAAGTCCCGGACCCAGGTCGAGAAAGAAAGATGTGGGAATTGCAAGGCAAGAGAGGACATATCTATTTTAGAGAGCTGCTGGGGAGTGTCGAGTCATATTGTATCTATGCAATGACTGTAGAGGAGCTTAAGGTCTATTAAGTAAGTAAGTAAGCAGGTATATTCTTTGTTAACCAATTGCTAATCGCACTTTGGTGTACATGCATCTAATAAATACACAAAAAAGTATATATGGTATGGTATCTGAGAATTTATAAGCGCCTGTCACACTGCGAACTATTCAGAGGCGCTTTCAGCATGTGAGCCTCGCGGAAACAGAAAAGACTTTAGACGATGAACAACAGAGAGTGAGAGAGAGAGAGATAGAGAGAGAGAGAGCGAGAGAGAGAGCGAGAGAGAGGGAGAACTTAGTAAGTAGGGTCCCACGCGGTACCAAAGGAATGGAGTTCCATAGGGGTGGGCCCACGACAGCGAAAGAGCGAGACTGAGCCAAGGCAGACCTCACCCGGGTAACGACCAGATCAAGCCGATTCAGAGAACGTAGGAGTCGATGAGAAGAAGCAGAGAGGCGCATCAGGTCACAAAGGTATGCTGGAGCTAAGCCTGTTGCGCCTTATAGAGACAAGAGTTATGATCTTGAAGAGGATACGAGCGGAGATAGGAAGCCAATGCAAGACATCAGTCATGTAAGTAGAGATGGTGGAGAACCGAGAACGATGCGCAATAAGGCGAGCAGCTGCGTTAAATACCGAAGGACAGAAAGACGGACTTTCGGAGGGCCTGCCAGTCACAGTGCGACCGTACGTTACTTACCGGAGTAACGTAAGCGTACCGTACGTACGTTATCGAAAAAAATAACGTAGGGGCCTACGCGTACGCTAAAATGCCACAAGTTTATCTGATCATTCACAAAGAAGCTCAATATTACTATAGTCTTATAACCCATGCGTATCGTACGCATCAAAAGTGATCGGTCTAGCTCTACAGTATTATTATCCCCGTACGAAGGCCTATAATTATTTGCGAACGGTACCGAAATTTAGTATTACCAATAAAATGACTACTGACACTGACCATCCTATAAAGTGTGCCGTAAAATCTTAATTATTTTCATATTATACATTAGACAGAATATTAGCAATTTGAAATTTACAAGTTTGAAAGTAGAGATTATTGAACAGCAAGATGTGATGGTTAAAATTGTTTACGACCGTCAATCACCAACTATTATTGACTTTTCTTTGCATAATGTTATGCATTTTATTTTCGTCATGAACTGGTGTGAACGTACGGTAACGTACGGCATAATAACGTACGCGTCCCGAACGTACGTTAGAGAAAACAATTACGTACGTACCGTACGTACAGTCGCACCTTGCTGCCAGTAAAGAATTGCAATATTCAATGCGGCAACAGATAAATGAATGGATAATGGTAGTGAAAACTGCAGGAGACCCGGATCGACGGATAGCTCGCAGTCTTCTCAAGTGGTAGCAGCAAATGCGAGTAAGTAAGGAGAGGTGAGATGCAGAGGTTAATGAACTGTCTAAGGTAACTCCCAGATCACAGACATTCGTAGAGAATGAGATGGTCGGGAAGTGAGCTGACAGAAGTGTGAAATCAAGTTTAGATAATTGCTGCTTTGTACCAAACCAAATGAGTTGGGTTTTAGAGGAGTTAAGGTTCAACCGATTAGAGAGCATCCATGAGCGAAGAGCTTGAGAAAGGGAGTCAATAGAGCGAACAAGAAGAAGTTGTTGAGCTGGGGGACCATGGACATAAGTTTGCACATCATCAGCATAGAGATGGCCAGATGCAAGATGCTTAGAAATGAGAGAGTGAATGCCAGAGGTAAAAAGAATGTAAAGGATAGGTGTCGCAATCGAAGGTTTCCCTGTGTGTGTTTGCCGTGTGTTGATGTCGACCCTCGATTGCTTGTTCTTTTACTTGCACTTTTATTTATCGTGCCTAACTTTTCTATAGAAGATTCACGACGAACTTTGTTTAATTAATAAATGAATTTAATTAAAGAAATAAATATATATACACTAACTCTACGGGAACTTCCACGTAGTATTAAAGCGTTTAGATATTAAATCGGACTATCTCAAATGTTGCTTCGTACAGCCTAACTACAGATCGTTCTTTCGCGTCAGTCTCTGAATCTGACGGACTAATACTCTGCCGCCGCCGCTGGTCGCTCCTCTCGATGTTGTTCGCTCGACCGATGTTCACGCGTCGCCCTCGTCAGCAGTACAAGTCCCGTGTTCTCCTTTTCCTTCCGTTAAGTAGGAACTTCAGCGTGCATCGGTCAGCCCCCTCCCCACGTCAAGCTATCGTCAATTAGTGTCAGATTGCTTCTCGAGACGCGGGTCGTCGCTCGCCTGCAGCGCGGGCGGTGTCTGATTACATCATAGCCGCGAGGTGTCCTATTACACCTTGGCTGTGTGGTGTCCGATTACACCTTGGCCTCGCTGCCTTCATTGTTGCCCAAGTGGAGACTGGCTTTCGTCCGTCATCATCCTATCTCGACCGGCAACGACGCTTACATCATAATGATGATGCCATCTCGTCGTTGTCGTCGATCTCCTCACGCGACATCTCCCTTCCCGGGGGAGGACAAAGCCAGTCATTGGTTCGCCTCCCGGCTGAGAATGATGTCGTTCCCTCCATCGATTTCCTCCAGACCATGTCCTCGTCGTTCCCATGAAAATACACAATATCAGCACAGTTAGAAATATATTTACAGTTGTCGCGGTGCCTTACATGGTAGTCCGCCTTCTTCCTCAATCATAGTCTGGACAAAAGATCAGTGGGAATATTCAGCGCCCCAGGTCGATATTCAAAAGACATATCGAAGTCCTGGAGGGCCAGAGCCCATCTCGCAAGTTTAGCACTTGTGGGCGTAGAAGCAGTTAGGAAAGTCAAGGGGTGGTGGTCAGAGTAGAGGGTGGTCCTTGACATACAAATCAAATTCCTAAACTTCTTCACCGCAAAGATTACAGCGTACGCTTCGCGTTCCACAGTGGCCCAACGCGCTTGCGTAGCATCTATTTTAGAACTGGCGAAATATATTGGCCGTTCTGTTCCATCGACTTGAATTTGGAATAAACAGCCTCCGACTGCTTTGTCTGAACCGTCAGTCGATAGACCAAACTCTCTGCCGTAGTCAATTGTCTGCAAACATACCGCGTTATTCAAATCGTGCGTAAGTTTATCTAGCGCCTTTTGGTGATCAGCTCGCCAGGGTATCTTAACAGGCACCGATTTCTGGGTCCAGTCAATGAGAATTCTGGCTGTCACTGTTCTGGCCTGATTATCTAGACAGGTCAAGAGAAATCTGCTTCGAAGGTCGTCTGGGACAACGCAAGAGTCGAATAACTTTTCATCATGCACGAATAAACCAGAGATTTGAGCATGGTCGCTTGGGAACCTGGATAAGAGTCCTCGCAAGCTTTCGCTATACGTTTCCATTCGTCCTACGACCGAATGCCTTAAGTTATAGTCCCTTTCGTCTCTGAGTCTCCTCTCTGCGTCCCTTTCCTCTCGGACTTCCTTCTCTCTCTTCTCTGCCTCCTCCTTTTCTTCTCTCCTCCGCTTCTCCTCCTGAAGTCTTAATTTTTCTGCTTCCTCTTTCCCTTCTCTCCTCTGCTTCTCCTCCTGAAGCCTGAGCTTCTCAGCCTGCTTTTCCTCTAGCATTCTGAGTCTCTCTGTTTCCTCCTTTTCTTCTCTCCTCCGTTTCTCCTCCTGAAGCCTTAATTTCTCTGCTTCCTCTTTCCCTTCTCTCCTCAATCTTTCCGCTTCCTCTTTCTCTCTCCTCCGTTTCTCTTCCTGAAGCCTTAATTTCTCTGCTTCCTCTTTCTCTTCTCTCCTCTGCTTCTCCTCCTGAAGCCTGAGCTTCTCAGCCTGCTTTTCCTCTAGCATTCTGAGTCTCTCTGTTTCCTCCTTTTCTTCTTTCCTCAATTTCTCCTGAAACCTTAATCTCTCAGCCCGCTTCTCCTCAAGCAGCCTGCTCTCCTCTCTACTTATCCTGAGCTTCTCAGCCTGCGTCTCCCCAAGGAGCCTCAGTCTCTCTTCTTTCTCTTGTCGTCTCCTCTCTCTCTCTTCTTCGATCCTTCTCTGCCTTTCCTCCTTCTCTTCCTCTCTCCTCTCCGCTCTCTCCTCAAGCAGCCTGAGTCTCTTCTCCGCTTCCTCTCTCTCTTCTCTCCTCTGCTTCTCCGTTTCCCCTTTTTCTTCTTTCCTCAGTTTCTCCGCTTCCTCTCTCGCTTCTCTTCTCTGCCTTTCTTCTTCCTCTTCTAGTCTCCTCTCTCTCTCTTCTTCGATCCTTCTCTGCCTTTCCTCCTCCTCTTCTTTTCTCTTCTCCGCTCTCTCCACTTCCTTTCTCTCGTATTTTAGTCGTTTGAGTTCGACTAGCTGCCTCTGCACTGTCGCGTTAATAATGCTATCTAGGCTACCTGCGCTTACTTCCTCACTTACTTCTGGCGGGGCCTCCCGTCCAGAAACAATTATTTCAGCGCTAGCCTCTCGGAGCTGGTTCATATTCATGGGATCCCATTCCTTCTCTTCTAGTCCCATCTTTATCAGATATGCGACTAGTCTGTGATGGGGTATGTTCCGCACCATCATTCTTTTCCATGCCGACAACTTATCCATCTTCCAACAGTCCGCTCACTAATAGAAAAGGATAAGTAAGTTAGAGGAGAGTCACCGATGGTCAGAAATCAAAGAAAACAACGTCCTAAAATTCTACCACAAATACAACAAGAACAGAACTGAGCAAAAGGAGCTACGCAAAAGCCTCGGCTATTCGCACCCCAATCCTCATCCAGACCTCAACCGCAACCTCACAGATTACCACGACTACCAGTAAGGACTTACCCTCTGATACGTCGAGCGTGTTCCGTCTTTTGGTATCTTGGCTGATCCGCTGTCCTCCGTTGCCACTCCCGTCCGTCGTTGCTAGCGATGGTCGGTCGTCCGTTGGCGCTCTTGTTCCTCGTCCTTGCCTGTTGCTGTCGGTTGCTTCGAGTCCTTCGTCTTCGGAGTCCGGCACTCGATTTCTCCAGTTGCGAAGGGTTGTATTCGCCGCTGGTCCCGATCTGTTGAGATTCCTCTTTCCGTTTCCGGTTCCGCTCTTCGTCGTGACGTCTTCAGTTGAAAATCCTGTCGACTGCGCCAATGTCGCAATCGAAGGTTTCCCTGTGTGTGTTTGCCGTGTGTTGATGTCGACCCTCGATTGCTTGTTCTTTTACTTGCACTTTTATTTATCGTGCCTAACTTTTCTATAGAAGATTCACGACGAACTTTGTTTAATTAATAAATGAATTTAATTAAAGAAATAAATATATATACACTAACTCTACGGGAACTTCCACGTAGTATTAAAGCGTTTAGATATTAAATCGGACTATCTCAAATGTTGCTTCGTACAGCCTAACTACAGATCGTTCTTTCGCGTCAGTCTCTGAATCTGACGGACTAATACTCTGCCGCCGCCGCTGGTCGCTCCTCTCGATGTTGTTCGCTCGACCGATGTTCACGCGTCGCCCTCGTCAGCAGTACAAGTCCCGTGTTCTCCTTTTCCTTCCGTTAAGTAGGAACTTCAGCGTGCATCGGTCAGCCCCCTCCCCACGTCAAGCTATCGTCAATTAGTGTCAGATTGCTTCTCGAGACGCGGGTCGTCGCTCGCCTGCAGCGCGGGCGGTGTCTGATTACATCATAGCCGCGAGGTGTCCTATTACACCTTGGCTGTGTGGTGTCCGATTACACCTTGGCCTCGCTGCCTTCATTGTTGCCCAAGTGGAGACTGGCTTTCGTCCGTCATCATCCTATCTCGACCGGCAACGACGCTTACATCATAATGATGATGCCATCTCGTCGTTGTCGTCGATCTCCTCACGCGACAATAGGACCAAGAACAGAACCCTGGGGGACACCATAGTTAATCCCAACCCAGGGCGTTCTTGAGGTACTCATGATCACCCTTTGCGTTCGGTCAGTAAGATAGGATTGGAACCAGCAGAGAGGGGACCAGATTAACCGCATGAGATTTGAAGACGGCGAAGAAGAATCTCATGCTCAACCATGTCAATGGCTGCCGAAACATCAAAGAGAGCTAGAAGAGAAAGGCAGAACTTTTCCATCGCTAGGTAGATCTCAGATAGGAGGGATAGGAGGAAAGTTTTAGTGGAGTGGGATGCTTTAAATCCAGATTGACAAGATGGGAGAAGGCGAGACTGTTCAAGATAGGGAAGAAATGGTATATCAACCAGGCGCTCCAGTGTTTTAGACAGAAAGGAGAGGTTAGCAATCGGGCGATAGTTTGAACAAACATTAGGGTCAAGCTTAGGCTTTTTTAGAGTAGGAAGAACTAGAGCCCGCTTTTGTGATGCCGGAAGGTACCCTTCAATAAGGAAACGATTAAAGGTATAGACCAAAAAATGGTGCTATAGAATCTAAAACAGTAACAATGACAAATTTTGGGAGGAGGTCAAGTTCACATTATTTATGGTTAGAGCAATTTATGACACGACGAAGTTCATCCTCCGAGATGGGCCGAAAGCCATCAAAGGAGGCGTCAGTGGAGGAGAAAATTGGTGGTGGAGCATCAGCAGTGGAAGCCCGGAGGGCCTCCAGTTTCTCCATCTGTGCACGAAGGAAGTCATCTGCCGAAAAGGTCGGAGAGGTAACTTTGTTGGAGGTATGGCCTAGTAGACCCGATATGGTAGCCAATAGACGCTTTGGGTTCTTTTCATTCTTAGTTACTAAGTTCTCCCAATAGTGAGCCTCTTTCGAATGGTAAAGGCGATGAAGAACACGAAGCTGAGAAACCCATGCACGCTTGTCGACTGGATCTTTCGTACGTCGGAAACGGCGCTCATGACAGCGTGCACGACGACGGGACTGACGACACTCTGCATCAAACCACGGTGCGAAAGGAAAGACTCGAGTTCGGATCTTTCTCTGTGGTAGCAAATAGCAATGCGTCCAATAGTTCGCTAATAGTGGCGGTGTAGAGGTCGAATAGTTCAGAGACAGACAGCGAGTCCAGCACAGCAGGGTCAGCAGAGAGCATCGAACGTCGAAGAGCGTTGCTGAATGCTTGGCTGTCTAGTCCCCTCCAGCCGCGTATCATAATTATTGGCTGGGAATGAAGACGAGGGATAGTAAATTCCAAATGAGAATGATTAGATAAAACTGGTGGATGAACACGCAAGTCCTGGATCACAGTGTCATCAAATGTTATTAGTAGATCAAGAGAGCCACCCCGATTTTGAGTAGGTTCCTTGACATGCTGCTGAAGGCCGAAGTGTGATAGAAGATCGAGGAAGCGCGTAACCATTGGATCGGTGGAGTCTTCAACATGGAGTCTTCAACATGGATATTAAAGTCTCCCATGATTGCTAACTGTGTATTGCGTCTAATACTGAAGAGAACTCCTCAATAAACATCTTAACAATAAAGGGTTTACATCTTAGCAATAAAAAGTTTACGCTCCAGGCTGTCGGCCGGGGTGATTAAGTGGTCATCGGCAAGGAGATGGAGAGAGTAGTAAGTGTGAGACTTCATGTCAAGAATTGTATTACAAGACGAATGTGGCCTTGGAAATTCGTTGTCTGTAGATTTTCTTTCCCTCTGAAACTAGTGAAGGCGTTGAAGAAGGAAAATACTGATATTATAGAGGCTTAAGTGTTGACCAAAATCACTGATATATAGAAATAAAACGAAAATCAACTGGTGGTAGCCTATACCGGCGTCGATCCCAATCCCTTCGAGTGGGAAAGGCAATGCGAAGTCAGTTCAGCTCAGTTACAGGGTAGGGCCTAATAATAGTTAATGTTTAGGGAACTTGACCTTGAAAGTTCAATGGAATTTTGACGTGATGTCATTTTTCGCAAAAGATATGGCGGTCGACATACACATTATTTTTATGACTCTGTAAAGCGCCCATCAAATTGTTTTTACATTTGAAAGGTGGTGTATAAGCTGTCTTCCTTAAGTTACATTGCATTCTAAGCAAGAGTTTGTTGAGAACGTCGCTTGTTCAATATGAACATGATGTGAGCTAGTTAAAAAAACGCAATGATTTCAAAATACCTGGACAGCATGACTTGACAGAAGGAACGGTACATGGATAAGTGAAAGTACAAAAGGACTGCCTGCAGAGTGTATTAAAGGAGATTGATCAGGTGGATGGTCAGAAGGTGGCAAAAAGACGAAATATTTTTAGCGCAAGGCACGATAAGATGACAAACAACTAATTGCTCGTAGATCCATTTCCTTTAAATACTTGTTAATATTTAATTTTCGTCGTTATTTTACTTTCGTATGCTTGACTGTAGTCGACAAAAGTGCATTTTTGTCCACACTATATATTGAGGAGAAAACAGTGCATCACCGCTTTCATTTATCTAATTTATAAAAATCCGAACAACAGAGGTTTTGTCCAAACAACACTAAGTAACACATAGTCATCTTCTGCGTAATTTTGATATTAAATGGCCGACCCTACAAGTGAGGCCTTGGCATGTTCTTGCCATGCCATATACATGTATATTATAAGTAATTATGTATTTTGTGATGGTTTTGTTTGTGTCTAGACTGGTGGAGAAAATTAGGTTTTATAGGTGGACGTATGAGGCTAAGGAGTGAAATAACTACTTCTCAACTACGATTATCCAATTATTTATCTCAATCATTAAGATCTTTCGGAAGCATTAATGAAATAACATTTGGGCATTAAAAGAACAAAGTTTCAACTTATTGATTGTCAAAGTAAGACTTGCAGTCTCTACTGATCGAGTTCAATTTCACAGCGGGAATCGACCAGGCGCATGCGTTAATAACCTCATCCCCAAAAGACATTTTAATAATAGAGTTGGTACGCTAGGTCGGAGTAGAGTAGACGAGATTAGATTGCCATTTTGTTAAGATTAAAAAATGTATTTTTGATAATAATTGTAATAATGTCGACTGCTATCTTTCTATTATAATCAATCAAAGCCCTTCATCAAATAGCGCTAGCATTATCTTGAACAAACAGCAAATTTAATACAGGCAAATTTCAAACTGATGACAAAAAATGTTATTGAAGATTTAATCTAGGGTCATTTCTAACGTAGGAATAATTCTGGTAAATTTCATACTGAATTGATTTATTACTAAAGTTCTCTAGTAATGTTTTCTTGACGAGAATGCGCACGAAATGTTGAATATGTGAAGGCACAATGTTGAGTAGATGCGTTCGACTGGGAATCTTTCGGCCGCTGACTTTGTTGTTTCAGGAAATTAAGCTGGGCATCTTCCCGGACTAAAAGAGTTACACAGATCCCCTTGACATGGTTTAAAGCACAACTTGTTGTGTTCACTCTCCTGTGTGCATGTGGCGTTTAATCCCTCCGCAATGATGCAGTCTCTAAACACATAAGTAGTTTCTGGCCCGTCTAATGAAAATATAATACAAGTAGCAAATAAAACAGTTGCATTATTTAAATAAAAGCAATTATAATGTTAATGCTAATTTTATTACTGCCATATATATATATATACACATATATATATATATAATATATATATATTACACACGCACAGCATGTTTATACTAGTGGCTAACCGGCTGAAAATTTGTCTTGTAACACGAAAGTTCGAATTCAAATCTAACTAAAAACGGCTTTGTGTGTTGAACATATCATTGGACGAGTCCTACTCGCACAGTTGCTTCACACTATGTATGTGTGTATGCATATTTGTTTGTATGTATTTATGTATGCAATATGCATGCATGTATGTATGGCAGATCAAGCTCCGTATTGATCAAGCTTTGTATTACATAATTGGACCAATAAACGTTATGTTATGTATGAAGGTCCCAATGTATGTCTAAATGTTTGCATGTATGTATGTATGTATGTATGTATGTATGTATGTATGTATGTATGTATGTATGTATGTATGTATGTATGTATGTATGTATGTATGTATGTATGTATGTATGTATGTATGTATGTATGTATGTATGTATGTATGTATGTATGTATGTAAGTATGTATGTAAGTATGTATGTATGTATGGGGACATTGTATGTATATATCTATGTATGTATGTTTGCATGCATGTATATAAATAATAATAATAATAATAATAATAATAATAATATTTATTCTTTAATTAAGCGCCTGCAAACGCACTGAGCTGTACATGTACATGTTATGCGATAAACCTTAACTACTAACAGAACAGACAGCCTGCAATACACGGCGCAAATTGTAGCCTACAAAGCATGTCCGCCTATGGGACTCGATCTCTATACCTCTCGCACTCTACGCCAGATGTTATCCAATGCGCTATATGTATGTATGTATGTATGTATATATATGTATGTAACATATATATATATATAAATATATATATATATGAATGTACGTAAGTATGACATACATTTATTCATGCACACATACATACAAATACATGTAAGTGCACATATGCAGGTATGTAACTGAACACTTATATCGCGCGTTTTAAGAACCTCACAATGGCTGTAATACGGCAGTCGCAGATTGAAAAGGTGCGGCTTAAGATGAGCTGAAAATGTTTTGTGAGCTAAATGTGGGACACTATTCCATAAAGACAGTCTAATACATAATTGCATGCATCGATCAAAGCACGGGACCAACATGTCCTCACGTGTTAAGACATACATACATTCTGTGTAGTTATGTATGTATATATCAATGAATGATTGCATGAAGACGCTTGTGTTTGTACAATACATTTCAACTTTTCAGAGAGTTATTTAGGGGCATTCAAATAATGTAATAACTTCGCGTATCCAGTATAAGATATTCCTTCTGGTTTCCAAGTCCCAGCTATATATATATATATATATATATATATATATATATATATATATATATATATATATATAATTGCTGGCAGCTGGCAAGTAAGAAAGAACCAGTGTAACTGTCCCGTGGCTTTACATAGGGCCTACAAGACTACCCGGATCGCCGGTGAATCAAAGTGGTTTCTTGTCATCGCTTCGGGAATAACAAGACACTTTCTTTATGGCAGCAAAAGCTGCACAAGTAAGACAACGATAAATAAAATAGGACCGTGTCATATAGGGCCTACCATATTACTCTATTGTCCGTGCGTACCATCAAAAGCATCCAAGGCCTCACATGAACAGGTATGTGATTCAAATAATGTAATCACTTCGCGTATCCAGTATAAGATACTCCTTCTGGTTTCCAAGTCCCAGCTACGGCTTGCCCCTAAATAACTCTCTGACCTTATGCGGCAACCTCTCTCTGCAACTTCAGCTCGTCTTTTGGAGTCGAATATGAGGCGATTTACATCTCAAAGATCAGGATCTTCGAGGCGCAGCTCAGCAAGGGTCTCAGAAACGAGCAAATAATTCTGCGGATTTCAAATTCATTTACTGTTTCCACTGATTCTGTTCAAAACACATTTTCTGGTTACCCAAAGTCGCAGTTATAAATTTCAGTTAGATAGCCATGCAAGCAGAGCCTTGTGAGGTGCTTGAAGGGCGCTATATAAAGGCTTTCCTACATTCTTCTAATTTGTTAGAAAATGGTAAGGTCAAGGCTACAATCAGAAATATCAAAAATTATTATTGGTGTTCTTGTTATTATTTTTGATTAGTTTTATTGCACTAGGATTATGTTCCATTGTTCTTATTATATTTTAATATCTTATAATAATTCAATTACAAGTGTGCCTACCCTCGGTATTTATACGAGCACCAACAGCGCAATATAGTTGTTCGTCATCGCATGGTATCGTAGCCGTCGTTCCTTGGCAACAGCTCTTATCATGAGCTTGTGTAAAACACTTGTAGCACTCAAGAGCTTTAGAAATAACAGTAAAGAAAACAAAAAAGTTAGCTATAATTGCAGTCTCAATTTTTCTCAGTTTCGGCCTCCACACTCAACTAAGATGCTTGGCACCAGTGGCATTACGTTCGTTTGAATGAGAATGTCACTCCCATAATCGGGAGCTCAAATCGTGGCTATTCGCATGAAAGTAAAATTCAATGATTTCGCACAACATTTAAGAAAGACTTCAGAGATGCAGATCTCCGTTCATATCTTATCCGTAACTTCTAATGCGCCCTCATTGCAAGGTATTAATCGAAATTCGATTGCATTTTAATTACCGTCTTACCTCGTTTACGGTCAGAGATTCACCTCTGACCTTTACAGGGCGTAACTACCAGTGTTGTTCTTCTGGGAAAAAAGGTTCCGGAACCTATTGTTCCGGAACGGAATAATTATGGGCGGGCTAAAATACCTTGAAAATGGGATTGGGGGTTGGGAGGGGCTCAATAAACACTGAAACCAGTTCAAACATTGAATTTAAATTAAAATAACTAAATTATTGTTTTTATTATTAAAATAAATAAATTATTTTTTAGTACCTGAAAAAGGTGCCGGAAAGCCGTTCCGGCGCGTTCCGGCTGGAAAAAAAACTGGTAACTACTATAGCAAAAGTGAATCAACCCTGTACTAACTAAAAGGTTCATGCCAGACTATGAGCATTGATGCTTTGTCATTGGATAGTCCCGTATGACTTTCCTTTGTCAAATTTATTATTCAGAGAATAGTTTAGAGCATTAGTCATAAACGCGTTTGTGGGAGTACTAAAGATTTGTACCTCTAGATTATAAGTAAAACTTCCCAATCTTGTCAGCGATGAAATCGGTCCTTTATACTCTTTGCTCCGGTGCTTCCGGGACGAAAGAGCTTACGGACTAGATCAACCAGGCACGTCATATTGAGGGACCATGGTCATTAGAACCACATACATGTAGCAGCCACCTGGCATTTAGGGAAGAATTAATTTTTCTCTTAACTTTTCGGTAGAATCGTTCAAATGATGCTCTCTTTAACTGTATTAGATTTGGTTAAGCCTTGGATGTCGTAGTAGTGGCACCATTCCTTCATTTGCATAATGACGTACTTCCAATGCTCGTAGGCCCTATTTGACGCGATTAGACTTGTACACTGATACAGACAATGCAAGCTTAGACTGGGCACGATGTGGCACTTGAATACAGTTGGTTTCAATTACTATAAAATAGCAGAGAAGTTATATTTATTTATTGTATAATTTCATTACCGCTATTTAGGAAGAACGCTTTTGAAAGGTTTCAGTGAGATTCTATATAAACGGTTTCATATCCACGCATATATAGGCAAAACTTTAAAAGTAACAATAATAATAAAACGCAATAGCAGTGGTGCAACGATTAGATAATAGGACATTTTCAATCACCTTTCTTAGAAATTGACCAGTATGAATCCTGGTGCTATCAAAGCTTGGCGAAAGTTAAGCTAACGTATTTGTAGTCCTATACAAATGCATTAGGTCTACATTAGAAGTTCTACTCACATGTTGTCGTTGAAATCAACAACAGAAGAGTCAACGTAGTAAGGAAGCAGCCTGCCATCTTCGGTTGAAGTTCGTCCTCCTGCGTAGTCGCTTCTGCACATCAAGCAAATTAATGCATATACAAGTTGCAATGCGACTGGATTTTATACTGTATTATCGAAGCTTTGTCACCATTACTTATTCTGATAATTCTGATAAGGAGTCGGTTCGTATTCTTTTAGAATAAATTTGTTGAATAAATCATAGTACAACTCTTATGAAAACTGCAGGAACGCTATCAGAAAAAAATGTGAACATGAACTGAAAAATGATGGCAATGCGAAAAACAAGAACTCAATATTTTTGATCGTTCAAAACAAAGGCATTTGCAATAAGACAAAGAATTGTCTATGAAAACAAGAAATAAAGACTGGAAAGACACCTGGTGCAAAATTACTCAATTTGTGTTCAGTCAACAATCGCTTTATTATTTGTCCTAATGCAACGCATTTGTTAAATCAGAAGAAATTCTACGAACTTAGAAATGGCTGCATGAGTAAGAAATTATGCACGCAATAAGCTTACATATGCTCGTAAACTCCCAATAGGCCCTAGGGGATCTGTAGGCTCGGTGTGCAACGACTTTAGGGCTAATGAAAGATAGGTTTAAAATGTAACTTTGGACTACAGTTGTTTTATTACTAAGCGTAAAGTTCTTCCACATGGTCGGTTGAATGATAGACTTATGCACATAACATTTTTTAAACAACAGGTGTGTGAGAGCTGCAGCAAAATATCATCTTCGTTATCATCAATGGCATGCTCCGTTCTGTAGCACTGCGATTGACGACGTTTTGCCAACCATCACTGTCTCTCTCTCTTTATCTCTCTCTGTCTGTCTGTCTGTTGTCTGTCTGTCTGTCTGTCTGTCTTTCTCTCTCTCTCTCCTCTAGGCTGTGCATAGAGTGAAGTCTGTACGGTCCGGGTCTATGTATTAATGGACCGTTCGCTCGGTCTCTTGCAGTTCCTCCGAAGTTGTGATGTCAAGGCTAGGACAGCTCTTACATAGTAGTTTCTTCCTTTCTTTCAAACATCTATCACATAGCTTGATTGCTGCTATATAAGTAATGCTAACTAATTAGATATATTGGGCTTAATGCAGACTAATGCATTGCAGAAAGTATATCAGCCAAGTGACCGATTGACCCACAGTCTGAAAGTAGCCTTCAGAACTAGCAAACAGGGACGAAGGCAGACAAAGACGTGTAGAGACATACTGACAGAGTACCAAAGGAGAATACAGACATACACACACTTAGACAGATACGGAGACATACAGATACACAATTACACATGGAAGTAGATAACCAAGCATCCCAGGTTCTAAGTGAAGCCAACCGCTATAGGCTGAGATAGATGCAGCTCGATAGATGTGCTGTGCTGTGCTGACAGGGAGCCAGTAGCGAGCCCATGGCCATAACACAGGTAGGCTAATTCTAGCAGGAGAGGTGTTCGCCATATATAACTTTTAAGGGACATGGAAATCTATACCGAACTAGTTATAGGTTGAGCTAGCACTGATAGCCTAGTCTGGAGAGAGGAGGAAGTGACTAAGGAGGAGAGGAAGTAGACGGTCCGAGGAGAGAGAGGAGCTTGCGAGAGAAGTTCAAGTCAGTTGAGATGAGGCGGTCCTCGAGGTTAGACGCTCGCGAAGCAGCAGAAGCTGTTGGGTGAAAATGGACACAGAAGAAACATGTCTAATTCCAAGTAGACACTATAGGGCGTTCATCTCAAGAAGTCTAGAAGTTCTGATAGCCGTCGCATTATCATCTGTATAGCTGAACAATCGTCTGTAATCGAACTATGTATTCGTAAAGAGACATTCGTTGTGATGACAATCAGGGCCGCCGACAGAAATTCTGGGCCCCTAGGCAGAGCAGTCACGGGCCCCTAGGCAGAGCAGTCGCGGGCACCTATGTAGAACAATCACGGGCCCCAAGTCAGAGCAGTCACGGGCCTCTAAACTATCTTTAGGCTTTGTATTAATATCTTATGGTCGTACGAAATAATAAGAAAAACAAATAAAAATGAAACAATAAAATTGCGGGTACGACCGTACGATATTATATTATTATACACAACTATGATTTTATTCAGATGCTTAGGGGCCTATAGTTCAAACTGATTGTAGTTAAGCGTCAGAAAATATTTTCAAAAGGCATAAATCATAAACTTTGTATAACTGATCATAATATTTTTCATAAGTTGATTGCGGGCCCGGCCCGGGCCCCTAAGAAGTCGCCGGGCCCCTGGGCATTTGCCCCCTTTGCCCCCCCCCCTCTCGGCGGGCCTGATGACAATAAAGAAACTATACAGACAGAACCAAAGTCTGATAGATGTCGTAGACAGCAAACCAAAAGCTGTTATAGAGAAGAGTTACAGCTTCTGGAGCACCATAATCCAGAGCTGTTATACATCCTTAAGTTTACTTCCTTCGATCATGTCCAAAACAAGGTTCTCCATAATGATTCGATACATGTCAACTTTGTTGTTTCAGAGTGTCTCTGTCTATGTTTCAGAATATATACTTCTCATTGACAGCTTTGGTTGGAAGGTATCCATCATCTTCTGGGGGGCTGTTGTAGTTCTATATAAATAGGCGGAGGTTGTCCAATGTCCATCCAAATATCAGTTAATCAAACGTTTCGTCTTAGGCTTTTGATTCAGTCGCGGTTACCATCAGCAGCACGTGTAGACTAATGGACTTAATCATCCTGTAAGGAATGTATATTATTTAAAATACTTCGGGGTGATCACATCATAGGTGGATGACTTAAATACGCACTCCTCTAAAGTTTAACTAAGGGAGTGTCTGTGTCTATAAAAGTCCACAACTCGGCAACACAATCAATCTACAGAACTATATTCAAAGGTATTTAAAAACATTTCTTATCTATGTTACCTTGTCCTGTCTCTTACTATCTTACATTATCTTATCTTACCTCGTTTTGTCTGCCTTGTCTCGTCTCGCCTTGCCTAAATTTCATCTAATGTTATCGAGTCTTGCGTTGTCTAATCTTATCTCATCTTATGTTATCCTACATTGTCTTATCTTGCATTGTCTTACGTTGTCTTGTCTTTCTCGTATCGCCTCATCTTATCATGCCTTATTTGATCTCGTCCTGTCCTGTCTTACCTCGTATCGTCACGTCTTGTTTTGACTGATCTTATCTTATCTTTGACAACCTAATCATTCGCACGGTTCACAGTTTTAGCGTAGAACTGTGGATATATGCACAACCTTCTTTTAACTCATTTTAGCTCTTTCTTGGACAAACTTTCCTCATGTGCTGTTACTAAACAACCGTTTAGTAACAGCACATAAAATCTTCCCTCTCTGTCTGTCTGTCTGTCTGTCTGTCTGTCTCTCTGACTGTCTCTCTCTGTCTCCTCTCTCTGTCTCTCTCTTCTCTCTGTCTCTGTCTCTGTCTCTGTCTCTCTGTCTCTCTGTCTCTGTCTCTGTCTCTGTCTCTGTCTCTGTCTCTGTCTCTGTCTGTCTCTGTCTGTCTCTGTCTGTCTCTGTCTCTCTGTCTCTCTGTCTGTCTGTCTGTCTGTCTGTCTGTCTGTCTGTCTGTCTGTCTCTCTCTCTCTCTCTCTCTCTCTCTCTCTCTCTCTCTCTCACACACACACACACACACACATCTATGATTCTATGAAGCTCTGAAAAAGTCTTCAACACTTTTACAGTATGAATATGCATATTTGTAGAGTCCTTCAGTTAGTTTGCTCAACTAAGCGAAAACAAGTCACTGAGATAAGGTAATGTTATGTGAGATGAAGTGAGGTATGGAAGATAATGTATGTTATACAGTTCTACACTTCTACAGCTTCTAAAGAAAGCTAAGTTGGGGTCAAGCTTATTTACAGACGCTCAGTCAAAACAAAACCAGTAGCCAAATAAAGTTAAGTTCGGTTCCAAGTCGAGAGAGATCCAAGGGTCAGTCGAGTCACTCAGGTGAATGACACTCGGCTGAATGATACTCGTCTGAATGATACTCGACCTAATGATACTCGGCTGAATGATACTCGGCTGAATGATATTCGGCTGAATGATGCTCGGTCCGATTATCATTCAGCCGAGTATCATTCAGCCGAGTATCATCCAGTCGAGTATCATTCAGCCGAGCATCATTCAGCCGAGCATCATTCAGCCGAGCATCATTCAGCCGAGTATCATTCAGCCGAGTGTCATTCAGCCGAGTATCATTCAGCCGAGCACCAGTTTATAAATCCAGTAACAAGAGACGTTGGGAAAGTGGAAGAGTGTTTTAAATTTGGAGTGTGAACTTCCACATAGATTGCATATTGTATATATAAATATTAGCGGGACAAATGGGTTTGACCCTGTTAATAACCCTCTGGCAAAATAGACACTTACTCCAATCAATGGTACTCACCGGTGACAATTCCATTGCTGAGCTCGTGTATTGCACACTTCGATACAGCGTTAATATGTTGACGAAGGAAAGTAGGCGACAACAGCGCTAATTGACGGATTTTCTGCCGAAATTGTTATATCATCAATATAATTGTAATATAATTATATTATTATATTATTAACGACAGTGTAAGAGGATTTAGAAAACAAGTTGCCTCTTTTTGCACGTTGATATGGATATCAACGTACAACACACGCAGCGGTTTAACCCAATTGTGCACGACTAAGCCCAAGTACACGGCGTTGTCATCTTTTACAAAAAGTGAATAAATTTCATTAGCTACAAACATTTTCACAGGTGTTCGTATATCAGGTTATTTTTTATATATTGTAAGCAGGGTTGTAGTGGTAAAATTTGAGGTGAGTATACGCTACCGGTGACCAGCGGCGTCAGCAGGGCTGGTGTCACCCTAAAAAAAGTTGAAGACCTTTTTTCGGAATTCGTCTAAGAAAAATTTCAGACTTTTCACAAATTCCCCAAAAAATTTCTGACTTTTTACGATTTCGTTTCAGAAAAAGTTGATGACCTTTTTCTCCCCTCCAAATTTCATTACTCAGGTCTCTACAGAGGTAAGTATACGCTGTATACCCGCGTATACCCTCGTCTAGAGCGCTGAGTATACGCTCTCAAATTTCTCTAGAGGTGAGTATACGCTGTATACCCGCGTATACCCTCGACTACAGCTCTGATTGTAAGGTTTTAAAACAGAAAGTTTGCTGCTTGTACGCATAACCTGAACATTGCAGTTGTTTGTTGTTTCTTATTGACCCCACTATATACATACATACACATATATAAGACACAGGCATGATGTATGTTCTCATGCATGTTTCACGTACATACGTAGCCTATATTTGTATATACAAATGTGTATGAATGTGTACATAGTTGTATGCATATACATGTATGTACGAACAAATGTACGATTGTACGTGTATATGTATGCATGCAGGTGTGTATGGATGTATCTATATATGTACGTATGTATATGTTCATGTATGTGTTTAATAGGTATCCATTTGTATACGTACGCACGCAAGTATGTATATAATTTATGTATCTTTGCATATATACATTGTGTGTATGTATATTTCTATTCTTCTGTATGTATATTTCCATTCTTCTTGTCTCTTGTTTAATATTACAGCTATAATTCAGCATTGCTTGACTTAACGCTACGTGTAATCATCTCCTACAAAGATTTCGAATTTAGTCATGTCTTTTCATATATCAAAGTTCACGATAGTGCATTTTTTCAATGTTATCTTATGACATGATCTTTACTGACTTCAAGATATAATCGATGCTTCTCAAATGACTACTATACTGAACATCATTTGCATCATTTCAATATTTAAACCCGGCCTGAACTTTCAAGCTACCTAACTTGTCCAGACACGTATGCTATATTATATATATATATATATATATATATATTATATATATATATTAATATGTTATATAAAAACATATACTTAAAAATATAATTGCAGACAAGTCAGCGACGTGAGCCTGATTCACGATTGTATCATAATCTTGCACCTGTGGTGAACTTGCACGCGCCATCGATTACAGCGTGGGCGTAAAACAGATTGACAGTGTATTGTATTGTATTGTATTTAAACATTTATAAAGCGCCTCGAGTAGGGTGAACCGTTCAGAGGCGCTCCCAGTGCGCAAGGCCAAGAGAAAAGAAATAAGTCTTGAGGAAATCAAAAGAAGATGAAGGGTTACTTATTAAAATTTGAGAGCGAGTAGAAGGAGACAGTGTATTCCAGAGAGAGGGACCAATTGAGGCAAAAGATCGGGACTGAGCCATAGCTGTTCTAGTATGAGGAACTGAGAGGTCAAATCTGTTTGAGGAGCGAAGTGGACGATGCGAAGAGACAGAAAGAGGCCGGTGAATTACATCAATTAAATATTTGGGGGCGAGACCCCGCTGTGTCTTTGACACCAGAATAAGGATTTTGAACTTAATACGTGCAGTGTGTAGGCCTATGTATGTGCGTTTGCATGTATGTATGTATGTATGTATGTATGTATGTATGTATGTATGTATGTATGTATGTATGTATGTATGTATGTAAAAACTATGTATGTATGTATGTATGTATGTATGTATGTATGTATGTATGTATGTATGTATGTATGTATGCATGTTTGTATGTATGTATGTAGGTGTGCATATATGTATATATTAAGTATGCATTTATGCATGTGTGTACTGTGTATGGGTGTATTAGTGTATACCAGTGGTGCACAATGTTCGGCCCGCGGGCCAAATCTGGCCCGCAACGAGTCGTCATGTGGCCTGCGATGTCCAACAGGAAAAGTGACTATTTAAGAGCCGGTACTGACAGTGACTTTCGCACCGAGGTTATTGGAAAAAACTATCAGTATTGTAGTAATATAGAAGTACTAAGAGTCACATTTCTCTATAACTCTGTATGTTTACTTTTATTTGTATTTTACTGCAAACTGCATAAATTTGGCTTGCATTCATCCTAACTAAGCTGAATCGTCACACTTGTTTTGGCCCCCGAAGGGTTTAAGAAATCGTTTAGTGGCCGTTGGCCGAAAAAGGTTGTGCACCACTGGTGCATACGAATTTAATATAGCATCTGTTAAGAACCTCTCACTATGCGTAATGGTGTTATAGTTCGGCTAGAGAAACACGTTGATTCACCAGTGAAAGTCTCTACTGGTAGGCTCTGGCGGAAATATCCACCGACAATCAGATGCATTCATACGGCTCCAATCTATCTTCAATGCTGGGGTTTGGCCGATCGGCGGCATACATATTAAGTTGGGTCATATATCGGGGCTCATGTGGAAGGATCTGCACTGGTTGCTTATGTAAAAGCGCATTGAGTTTATGATCTTGATGCTCGTGCGTTTTGTCTAGTAGGCTCTGCTCCAAAGTGCGACCGTACGTTAATTACCGGAATAACGTACGCGTTCCGTGTACGTTATCGAAAAGAATAACGGACGCGTACCGTATGCGTAAACGTTAGAAATTTAATTGCATTTGCAGAATGAACAAAATACATTTATGGAAGAATCGGTGTTCGACACGCACTTCCGTCATCGTTATCTTAGTTGTTTAGGCCTACTTTACGAGTTTAACGAAGAAAACGCTCGCTCATAATGAGCAACGGGTATTCATTTTTAATTTTGTTGTCATTAATCTTAATCTAGCATTATTGTTGTTATCGCCAGTCTCTCCAGAACATTAGTGTTTTAGCTTTACAGTATTAGTCTCCCCAAACGCAGGCCTATTTATTTACGAAAGGTACCGAAATTTAGTATTAGGGTCATGAGGGGCATGTGTACGCAATTTTATACTTTTCATAAGAAAACGTAAAGAAGAAATTAATCACGCCGAAAGCACTATCATAAATTGTGTGAAACACATATGACGAACAAACTTAACTAGTTGTAAGCACTTCAAAAGCATGCAATATCAAGAAATTCTAAACAGTTTTGAAGTCACTTGGTGTGCGGCCATTTGCCCCGAACATGGGGCATGTTTCCGCACGTTGTGGGGCAAGTGTCCAATACGTAGGCCCTACGCAGGCGTATAGTTACGCCTACGCCTAACATAATTCACACACAAATGTGCCGCATTCGTACGACGTACAGTCCTCATGCCACCATTTCTCACATCTGCTACACTGAATCCATTCTTCAGTAGGCGGGTTAACAAAAACTTCCTCACAAGATGGGCAAAAAATGTTATCTGCACTACGCAGGATCGAATCTCTATTTGTCTTATTTCCTTTCTTTCCTTTGTTCTTGCAAAGTCTTTCTTTCTTGGAATCGTCTTTCAGCACTTTTCGTCTTCTGCTGCTATCTCTACTGGTCTTTTTTTTGGTCTTCGTTCCATGTTTCTTCGATATATCTTTCTTCTTATGGAGGAGGCCTAGGCCTATGTTGCTCTTTTTTCTGTTTATTCTTTCTTCCATCTTCAACCGTTTCCCTTCGATTTCTGTCTGTTTTTCTTCAAGTCGGGCCTTAAATGGAGAAGCAGTAAATACCTCAGACCTCATCGAGGCTCTTCGCTTTCTGGATTCTGGATTAGCGATTTTTGGAAATGGTCTGATTGCTGACGGCGACACATAACTTTTTGACTCCGGTACATGTTCATAACCTGGCGAAGACTCGACGACTGCAGATGAATCATCAATCATTGACTCGACGACTGCAGATGAATCATCAATCATTAGGCCTTCACCAGTCAGTAGGCCTACATTTGCTGTTGCTGTTGTTGAAGTTGTGTTTTTCATAGCAGATGTTGAAGCACCGTCGCTACCGCCACCGTCAACAGGTGCAGTCGATGTGGACTCATCAGTTATGAAGCCGACCGGGGTCATAGGCCTAATGTCTGGTGATTCGTCCTGTATAGCTGAATACGATGGTACTGCGCTACGTGGCGTGGTTGTAATTGTCAGGTTGTTGCCGTTACCAGTCACGGATGAACTTGACGCTGCCTCAGTTGTCACCGTTGCATCTGGTCTGTCTGTGAGAAGTGCCCCAACAAAGTCGACAGATGTGAAAGCATTCTTGTTCAGCGGTCATATCCCAGAAACCTCAAACGCTTTACTGGCAGCACCAATGGATGCACATCTGCTATATGCAACGTTGAAGAGCTCAGCAACCTGGTAAGGTGTAATGGTTCTTCCCGGATGCGTAGCCATCCAGCATTCTGCAGCAGATGCGTAATGGCTCTTCAGCGGACCATAAAAGCATACATCAAGCGGTTGTGTTTTATGGCTGGAATGTGGAGGTAAACTAACAACGTGAATGGAATGCTGTCTACAAAACAACACTGAAGTTAGGCTGATATGCGACGAATGATTGTCGAGAACTAACAGAACAGGATCGTCGACACTTGACTTTACTGCATTTTGGAAGTGTTTCAGCCAGTCAAGGAACAAGTCTGAATTAATGAATCCAGAATCTGAGCACATCTGTATACTGCCATTAGGTGCTCCATGAAGCAGTGCATCATGGTGCCTCTTGCGTGGAAATATTAAGGCTGGTGGAACATAATTACCTCCGGCCGACATACAACAAATGACTGTAACCGTTACACCTCGCTCCGCCGACACTATCTTGCTGACATTTCGACCCTTTTCGCCGATTACTTTTCTTAGCTTGTTCGGTACTGTGCTTAGACCACTCTCATCCATGTTGAAAATTCGTGCTGCTTGAAAATGATACTTATTATACAGATCTAGCAAATTCTTCTGATAGATGTTCCACTGTGGCTCGTTGAAGCCGATTGCACGTCCCAAGCTCATGGCTTCAGGCGTTTTCAGAGACAGAGTGCTGTTTCTTTTCATGAAGCCATAGACCCAGTCTCTGCCAGCCAAACGCGAACTTTTGTCAAACGGATGAACTATACCGTTTGCCTCTGCAAACTCGTAAGCCATTGCCTGCAGGTCTTTGAACGACAAGCCGTAAAATCGACGGCTGAGTTCTTTGCAATGTTCAGCTAACTCAGCCTCCAAGTTCAACGGAAACACCGCATGGAAACGGCCACAACTCAATGCAGCACTACCCTGCAATTTTAGAAATACACAAAAGACTTAATTCATACCGCTAACAATAATTATTCTATAACATTATAGGCCTAGGACTTCATCGATCGATAAAACTAACTTGTCAAATTAATTTAGGTAAAGAGTAGAGTATGTTTAAAAGCAGTGCACTTCTTACTTTCTTCAATCTCTTTCGCAGAGTTGACTCGTCCATGCCGAATTTCTTTGCAACTGATCGGATGCTTAGGCCGATTTGCAGATCTGCCTTTGCCTCCTCTAGAACATCTTGACCAATCGCCTTCCTTGTAGTCTTTCTCTTGTAGTTTCGTACCATTTCCGTACTATTTCTGTAAAAGCAATAACAAATCATGCATTATGACTCATCATGCGGGCAAGTGTCCGCACAGTGCATGGGGTAACTGACCGCACGGACACTTACCCCGTGACAGTTGCCCCAGACAGAGGCATATTGTTTACTAGACGATGTCTAGGCGGCTGCGAACAATTCTGGTCCGCTGCTTGCTGCTCGCATAACGGCTAATTCCTCCAAAACTATACACGCGCTTACTTAAACAGAAGCAACAACCGCTACATAATAGTGCGCTATTAACTACGGAAGAAAATTTACATCGAAATTGAACAAAATTAAAAATTCTTACCACGTTTTCAATAAATTATTTCCAAACACAAATACACACACGAATTACTCGGCAGCCATCTTGGCGTAAGACGTATATGCTGTGTGTCGCCACCTGGTGAATAAGCTTATAGCTAAAAGCATTTATGACACTTGCCCCATGCGTATACTTGCCCCTCATGACCCTACCAATTAAATTACCACTGGCACTGACCATCCTATAAAGTATGTCGTAAAATCTTAAATTTTACATGTTATACATTAGAGAGAATGTTAGCAATTTGGAATTTAAAAGTTTAAAAGTAGAGATCACTGACTGGTTTAATGGTTAAATCATGAGTGTAGTTGCGCTGATAGTAGCAGTGATTCCAGTGACACCGGGTCCGATACTGAACACATGAGTGGTGCACACAAGCGAAAAAATTCATTAGCCTATTGCCTGATTATGTGACTGACTGACTATAACAGGCTATAGCTATTGAAGCCATAGTCTAGAGCCATAGAGCTATGTACTTAGTAGGCTATAGTTTTGTTGAGTTTTTTTACTTTTGTTGTGCATAATGTTATGTATTTTATTTTCGTCATGAACTGATGTCAACGTTCACCAACGTATGTCATAATAACGTACAAGATAAGATGGGGCAGAGCAGTGTGTGATCGTACGTACGTACGTACGTACCGTATACGTACGTTATAGAAAGAAATAACGTACGCGCGTATACATACGTACGGTCGCACACTGCTCTGCCCCGTCTTATCTCAAGGAGCTTTGAGTCTCAGTATTTCCATATCTGGTCACAGATTTCTCCGCTCTGCCACGCAAGGCGACTTGGTTGTTCCCCCAGCCAGAATTTCCACGGAATGAGTTGCCTAACAACCTGCGACATGAACTGCTCAGCCTCTCTTTGCTTCTTTTCGCAAACGCTTGAAGACCATTAGGCCTAATTCTGTTAGAACATTGGTCTAGAAGTCCTTGTCTAGTTAACAACTTTATTCACATATCCTAGATTACTAAAGTTTTACTAGAAAGGCCTTTCCGGATATTACAATACACAAATGTTCTTTGACAGGATAAAATTTAATTTCAGTGGGCGTTTCCAAATGTCGTTGAGGCGCAGATTATGCCGTACTGTTTGTGGCAAAGCAGTATCAGAATCGGTTTTTGTTTCCTTGATTATGCCTAGGCGCTATATAAATGTGTAATTACGATTGAGATCTGATTTACAATTTGAGAAAAATTAAAGCCATATTCTTTTGGTAAGGCCGGTTTTAGGAAATAATCTAGCAAGTATAACTGCCATTAATAATTAATGTTTAATTGTACATGGCTGAATATTCAAAAATTATGCAGTGTCATTATAGATAGCTACAGTGTATCATAAATACAGTGCAGATTTGGTGAGAACGAACAGGAGCTGTTGTTTTTTAGGTCCACTGAGTGGATTGATGAGCTGGAAAGAAATACTAAGGAAACGGTTTCAAACTGTTTCGCAATAAGGTGGACGGTGATGGTTGCAGTAGTCGCCAGAACATGGTATCTTACATTTTAGCGTGAACATGTCGCCTGGAGTGTCCACCTCGCATTGTTGTCTAGGCCTAACAGGACGTTTTGCCTCATATGCGGGGATGCATCCTCGCATAATGTACGGAACTTTGAATCCACCTGGAGAACAAATAAAACAAAGAGAAGGCATACAGATTTCAACGCTAAGAATGTTTGTTCTACTCCCACTTAGATGCCAGCCACCAAGCAACACTAAAAACGCCGGCAACAAAAAGAAATGGTCAGAGGTACGGAACCTTGGTGAGAGGCAAGTCAAGGCAATTTTAGGCTGAGGAGTGTAAAACTAAAGGAGACACGGAATAAGGCGCGAGGAGTATGAA